>CM076582.1:1335716458-1335939666 GCA_034641835.2 Pinus albicaulis | reverse complement strand
CACTGAAAATCTCTTTAGCCTCATCTAATCTACCTACTTTGCAAAAATTGTCTACTAGCAAGGTATAAGTATAAAAATTCGACTTACAACCCTTACTTTTAATTATACTCAATGATGCAGGAGCATCAAGACCTTTTTCTCCATTTGTAAATATGGGGTGTGATAATATTAGTTTGTAAATATGGGGTGTGATGATTTTTAATATTTTATTAATTAATTTGAATTAAATAGGAGAAGGTGAGGATTTATGTAAATATCTTTTTATTAATAAAAGGATATGAGGAAATTTAATAAATTGAAGGATTTTAGGGATGAAAACCTATCCTTTAGGGATGTTGAGAAATTTAGGGGTTTGTTAAGGATTTTAAGGGATTGAGCATTTAATGTAATGATTTTTAAAAATTGTATAAATAGGAGGGCTTTTTGTGAGAGAAAAAAACATTGAGAATAGTGAGAGGAGTGAAATTTGTTGGGAACAACCAGAATTTTGTGAGCCTTTAGTAGAAATTGTAAGGATACATCACTGGAATATCAGGCCAAACAAAGGGTGTAAGTAATCTTGTTTTGATTTCAGATTATACATATATACATTTTGTGATTAGTTGTGAAAATCATAGTTATTGCTGGTTAAATGTAAATGTATATACATGGTTGAGGTATTGATAATTGGAAAGGTCGACCAAAGGAAGTCCGCACTAAAAGAAATGGTGAGATCGATTTATGTAACAATTTTTATCTGTGCATGAATAACTTTGTTATATCAATCTGAATTCGATTAATAGCAGATGAAAAGAGGAAAGCAACAGCGTTTTAATACATTTTAAATCTGCAATGTCAAGTTGTGTAATTCTGAGGTCAATAGCAGAAATTGCTATTCGATGAGTGCGTTTGAAGCCACAATGGGAACCAAACCGATTTCTGTTCTTCTGTTTGAATGAATGGGTATTACTTTGCTTTTTTATACATTGAGGAACGAGTGTAATGACCGCGCCCACATGATACCTATAAGAATCCAGTTTGAAGTGAAAATGAAACAGAGTTTCCTATGTTGATAGATCGACCTTTTAATCTGAAGCAGATTGAGATGTATGCTGAGTCCTGTTTGCTTGTAGACTGAAGTTAAAATCCTTGAGGTACATCATATTTTAAAAGTGGTAATACACAGTATTCAACAGCGCAACAAGTGAAGAAATAAATCGATGGCGGAAGCGATATTGTGGTTTACAATGAAATTCGATTTTTCAGTTCAAATGTATAGCCGTGGGAAATTCAATGCATATTGAGATTTGATGTGATATATATATAGCGCAGAGTTTTTTGTTGTTGATGAATTGATAGCGCAGAGTTTGTTGATGAATTGATAGCGCAGAGTTTGTTATTGTTGATGAAGTTGCATAGTTTGTTGATGAATTGATAGCGCAGAGTTGAAGAGCAGGTCCGATCTACATTGATGATAAATGCAGAGTTGAAAAGCAGGACCGAAAGGTAAGTACGTTGGATTGTGAAAGCTTTCATTGTTAGTTGTCAAGCAAATGAACCAATGGGGTTATATTTATAGATTGAATATCAGGGCGCAATCTATAATGAGTGATATGGGATTGTTTGCTTTCAAATGATTTAATCATAGAGAAATGGTAATGAACCAAGGGCGCTTTTGAACCCAAGGGCGCTTTTGAATATGAAGTCCGCTTTTAAAGGAGGTTTGACTTTGTAACTGAATGGTTGAACTTTTGTGTAAAGAGTTGGGTTTTATAAAAGCTCTATGAAATGCAAACAAGATGTATTGAAAGTTGGAATGATAATTATGAAGGATGTTTGGGATGGTGTGTAATGGTTTCATAACCATTGTTGTTTGTTCAAAGAAGCTTTCATATAGATGATGAATTTTCCATGTATTGACAAGAAGAGGAGGCGCATGCTTGTACATGTATGAGTGTTTAATGATCCTGGGTATTGCAAGCTGCAGGCTTGCGTCATTTTTGGTATCAGAGCCGGAATGCTCTGTTGAAATATGTTTGTTTGAAGACAAAAAGGTTTGTTGGACTGAAATGTATTTCTGAATGTGTGATGAATGATCAGAAATCTGAAATGCAACATATAAATTGCAAGTGAAGAGTCATGCAGGTATTGTGTTTGGTTAATTTTGATTTGAATTTTACTGACAAGAAATGGAATGAGAATTGATGATTGCAGCAAAGAAGAAACTCAGCAAAGAAGGAATTGTTGCTGACAGCAAAAGTTTGCCAGATCAAGCCAGAAGGTTGGAAGAGAGAATCAGATTTTAAAATCTGATTAACAGTAGTTGAATATCGAGAAATTATGCAGAGGAAGCAATGAAGATTTGCTGAAACAAAATTGCAGGAATGATGAAATTGAAGTGCAGGAGAATGGAAAGACAAGATCAGACTGAGATCTTGAAGGTAAGGTGATCTGGGTTTATTTGAATTTGAAGATTGTAGTCTTTGCATTAAAGCAGAAGTATTTTTGCAACTCCCAAAAGGAAAATCCATAGAAGACATGTTTAAAATTGCTAACAGAAAACTGGTGAAAGCATAGGTGGCAGAACCTTGAAGAAATCCAATAGAGATTGGATAAGGAGGACAGTTGTGAACAGGCAGATGAGTTG
Source organism: Pinus albicaulis (assembly GCA_034641835.2). Lineage (NCBI taxonomy): Eukaryota > Viridiplantae > Streptophyta > Pinopsida > Pinales > Pinaceae > Pinus > Pinus albicaulis. Next base: position 1,335,937,040 of record CM076582.1, on the reverse strand, counting down.
AAGCCAAGAAGAGCAAATAGAAGTGCTCAAAGGAGGTTCCAGAGATAGAACCAATGGCTTGCTAAAAGACTGAGTGAGGAGAGCTTGGTGAGGTAAGTGGCGGCAGGACAGGACTTGCTGCTGAAGAGGCTTTAGTGCAACTCATAGTAAAGTGAGTGAGGAACTCATAGAGATGGAAAGGATGATGACTAGTGACAGTCATAACAGAGGTTCTGAAATAAACCACAGCAGAGGACAAAAGAAGAAGGATGCCAAGGCAATTGGCATACAGAGACAGTTAAGCAAAGAGGAATATGAGAGGGAGAAGGCTGAGATAGCAGTTCAGCTTGAGGTGTTAATGGAGATGTTGCAAAGAAATGAGGAAGACCAGAAGCGTGGTTATGTCATGAGAAAGAAGCTGAAGTGGCAGAGGCTACAAGAGAAGTGGAATCATCAGGTAAATATGCAGTTGATAAAAAAACTAAGGGAACTTGAACGGGTTATAGATGCCAGACAGAAGAAAGAGAAGCTCGAAACAGTTGAGCTACAGCAAAAGGAAGATGCTGAAGAAGATGTTGAAGTTTCAATATGTTACCCAGAGAGTGGACCATTACTTTTTGAAAGTGATGAAGAGCTGGAGGAGTTGAATCATATGAATGATTCAAAGCAGCCGGAAGATTTGATGACTGAAGTATCAAACAAGACCGTAAGGTCTTGTGATTTTAAAACTAATAATTTGTGTGTGATTGCAGGTCTGGAAGAAGAAGAAGAACATCTACTGAAGGATGTTAAGGAAGATTTAGCAGAAGAAAGACTATGTGAGGAAATGGAAGATCGTGTAAAGTTTCCGAAGTCCACTCCAAGTAAAATCATTGAGTTATATCGAGAATTAGACTTTCAAAGGAAGAAATTGGAAGAACAGAGGATGAATGTCCAGGACAGATTGCTGAAGAAGGATGACAAAGCGGTTGTCATAAATAATAAAGAAATTGCAGATGGCGAGCAAAGGAATGTTGCAAAAGGAAAGGAAGATTGGGAGGCCGCAACATTCATATTGACAGCTAGATCAACACGTGAGGCGACATTTATAGTAGCAGCAGCAGAAAAGGAGCAATCAAGGGATGGGAACAATCAGCAGACAGAGTACATACTGGACAGAGAAATTGAGTTGATAAGGAGGATAATGATAAAAACATCCCAGAGAAAGACAACCGAAAGAAAGAAAAGGAACGACAACAAGAGAATGACAGTGAAGGATTGCAAGAGCAGAGCAGGTGGAGCACTACAACACAAAATATGGAAACCTGGAAGACAACAGCAGATGACAACAGCAGTGAAGCAATCGACAAGCACATAAAGATTACAAAATAAGATTTGGGATCCAGGAGGAGATATCCAGAATTATGACCAGGTGGTCATGAATTTTCTTAAATGGGGAGTCTGATGCAGGAGCATCAAGACCTTTTTCTCCATTTGTAAATATGGGGTGTGATAATATTAATTTGTAAATATGGGGTGTGATGATTTTTAATATTTTATTAATTAATTTGAATTAAATAGGAGAAGGTGAGGATTTATGTAAATATCTTTTTATTAATAAAAGGATATGAGGAAATTTAATAAATTGAAGGATTTTAGGGATAAAAACCTATCCTTTAGGGATGTTGAGAGATTTAGGGGTTGTTGAGGATTTTAAGGGATTGAGCATTTAATGTAATGATTTTTTAAAAATTGTATAAATAGGAGGGCTTTTTGGAGAGAAAAAAACATTGAGAATAGTGAGAGTAGTAGAGAGCTGGTTGGGAACAACCAAGGCTGTGAGCCTTTGGTAAATTGTAAGGGCCATCAATCTGGAATATTAGGCCAAACAAAGGGTGTAAGTAATCTTGTTTTGATTTTAGATTATACATATATACATTTTGTGATTAGTTGTGAAAATCATAGTTATTTCTGGTTAAATGTAAATGTATATACATGGTTGAGGTATTGATAATTGGAAAGGTCGACCAAAGGAAGTCCGCACTAAAAGAAATGGTGAGATCGATTTATGTAACAATTGTTATCTGTGCATGAATAACTTTGTTATATCAATCTGAATTCGATTAATAGCAGATGAAAAGAGGAAAGCAACAACATTTTAATAAATTTTAAATCTGCAATGTCAAGTTGTGTAATTCTGAGGTCGATAGCAGAAATTGCTATTCGATGAGTGCGTTTGAAGCCACAGTGAGAACCAAACCGATTTCTGTTCTTCTGTTTGAATGAATGGGTATTCCTTTGCTTGTTTATACATTGAGGAACGAGTGTAATGACCGCGCCCACATGATACCTATAAGAATCCAGTTTGAAGTGAAAATGAAACAGAGTTTCCTATGTTGATAGATCGACCTTTTAATCTGAAGCGGATTGATATGTATGTTTGCTGAGTCCTGTTTGCTTGTAGACTGAAGTTAAAATCCTTGAGGTACATCATATTTTAAAAGTGGTAATACACAGTATTCAACAGCGCAACAAGTGAAGAAATAAATCGATGGCGGAAGCGATATTGTGGTTTACAATGAAATTCGATTTTTCAGTTCAAATGTATAGCTGTGGGAAATTCAATGTATATTGAGATTTGATGTGATATATATATAGCGCAGAGTTTGTTGTTGTTGATGAATTGATAGCGCAGATTTTGTTGATGAATTGATAGCGCAGAGTTGAAGAGCAGGTCCGATCTACATTGATGATAAATGCAGAGTTGAAAAGCAGGACTGAAAGGTAAGTGCGCTGGATTGTGAAAGCTTTCATTGTTAGTTGTCAAGCAAATGAACCAATGGGGTTATATTTATAGATTGAATATCAGGGCGCAATCTATAATGAGTGATATGGGATTGTTTGCTTTCAAATGATTTAATCATAGAGAAATGGTAATGAAACCAAGGGCACTTTTTGAATATGAAGTCCGCTTTTAAAAGGGTTTGACTTTGTAACTGAATGGTTGAACTTTTGTGTAAAGAGTTGGGTTTTATAAAAGCTCTATGAAATGCAAACAAGATGTATTGAAAGTTGGAATGATAATTATGAAGGATATTTGGGATGGTGTGTAATGGTTTCATAACCATTGTTGTTTGTTCAAAGAAGCTTTCATATAGATGATGAATTTTCCATGTATTGACAAGAAGAGGAGGCGCATGCTTGTACATGTATGAGTGTTTAATGATCCTGGGTATTGCAAGCTGCAGGCTTGTGTCACTCAACCACTCCAGGGCCCCTTTAATGCACAAATTTTATGTATTAGAAGAGAAAATTTCGAAATTATTTCAGTTTTCATTTTATGTTTTCAAGTTAGATATTGTTTTCAAGTTTTCACATTTCTAATTTTATTGCAATGTGGCAGACTGATCGTGGCGGTACAGGAACAAACCCAGCATAGGATGATCGCGGAAAGGGGCCAGCCAAAGAACATGTAAAGTGCCAGCCTTGCTCTATCTTCAGGTATTTTAGTTTTTTACATAATTGAAATAATGTTAATTTTGTTCAAATATGTAGACGCCTGGCCATGGTGCGCCTGATGATTCCCTCAGCGAGGAAGAGTTTTCTTCATCCCCATGTCAATTTCTGTTGTTGCAAAAAAAGGCACAAAAAGCAACCATGGAGCTTGAGAGTTTGGTAGACATTGTGCCTGAAACACCTGAATTAGGAAAAAGGATAAGACAACTTATGACCCAGCTAGAAACATATAAGGTAATAATAAAAAATCAAAAGGATAATTTTTTTTTTCTGCATCAGATCAATTGTGATAGTTTGATTTTTAATTTTTTACATTAACTAAACTAACAAAAAAATTATTTTCTATGTAGCATTTTCTGACACCCGATGCCCCCGGTGTTGGTAGTAGTGGGACACAAAGGCAAGAGATTGCCGAAGAATCCTCTCATACACCTTCTACGCCTTTAGGTGGCAACCAAGAAATGCATCCTGCCCAAGAAGACACACAACCAACTGTTGAACATGTTGGTAGTGATGAGGCTGGCATGACCAACTTTATTATTGCATTTCCTAATGATGAAGGTGTTCCTATAAAGAAAGTACAAGTCCTAGGTAAGTTTTAATATTTTAACTATTTGATGTACTCTATCTAAAAATTATTTTATCATGATTATTATTTTTAAATTAATGATAATATCTTTTTTCTGGGTAGGAAACAATGATTTCTATAGGGCCTTGGAGAGCAAGGCGTTGGTAATTTTTGGCCCAACCATACACACAAGGTGGAATTCTGATAATTCCAACATGAAAAAAGAACTTCTAGATTATCTAGAAGGCCTTTTTGGAGTGGGCACATTTTATAGAATAGCGGTCGCTCGGGCAATTGGAAAATATATGAAATATACCAGGGACACCTATAGGACGCACTTGAAAATTAAATATAGATACAATATTCCTCTCACAGTTCCAGAGAGGGAGTGGAGAGAACTCATCGACGACGGAAAAGAGAAAAAGGCCAAGAAAGAAGGAAAAATGCTAACTAGACCCGCAAGGTAAATTACAAATTTAATTCAATAGCTTTAATTTTCTCTATGTCTAAAAATAAAAGTGTGCTACATAACTGACTTCAAGATTTTGATAATAGGTTGTCTAACACCTCGAAGGCGACCAAAACTATAATTGAAAAAAAGGCCATCGCAATCTAGGCCAGGGCAGCTACTTGAAATTAGCCACAAGGATTGTAAGTAGCTAAACATCTTATAATTAATTGTATCACCTTCCAAAATTTTTGTAATCCCATCAAATAACATTAAAAATAAACAATTATATGTAATGTAGGGTGATGAAATTGGAATGGAAACCACAGAGGAAGACAAAGAGATCGCTTTCCATTCCATCTATCAAGCCGTAGTTGAACATCGTAGAAGCTTGGGACAGGTCCAAAGATCCAAAATGCCTAATAAGGTAAAACATTAACCTTTCAATATGTTTGTTTTCATCCATAAATTTAATGACTAATAACTTTTTTTAAATCAGGGTAGCAACACTTTCAATGAGCCAAATAACCCAGTTGTATAGAAGTGCGTTGAGAGTGAAATATTGTTATAAGTACATGGTCCTCACGTGCAATGCTACTATCAGTGAGGGCCATGACGGTAATTAATGTCCACTTATAATATTTTCTAATTATATCTCGATGGTTGTGTCCTTATAATGTTTCTTATTTAAAGTATAGAGAATGTTGTACTTAAGCATCCTACCACCAGAGAGGAACACAGGGTAACGGTTCCAACGGTGACAACTGGTGCACTAGGTAAATAATCTCATTGCAATTTTTTTTAATTAATATTACCGAATTATTTTAATGATATTTAAAAATTGACAATTAAAATTTAATATTATTTTTTTTTTAGGCGATGCCCCATCAGTGCATGAGACTAGACATCGTGAGTACGCAACTAGGTCAACTATGTAAGAAAGGAATGAAACAGAAGTAGAGCACAATGATGTTGATGATGTAGTTAGGAGATTTAGAAGTAGGAATAAGAAAAATAAAATTTGATAATGTAAAATATTGTATTATTATAAGACAAATGTTACCATATTTGGAACCTTTTTTGCGTTATATAAAACTGATTTATCATACTATTTTTATGTCAAGCACTTTCAATGTTTTCTTGTGTACTTTTTGTTTCATTTCTTTTTTATTAGTTATTGATTTTTTTTAATTTTTTTTCTGCTCATGAAAGTAAAAAATGAAATATAAATTGGGTATTGGGGAATTGAGAGTGATGTGAGGGGGGGAGGGGCCATAAGAGCTTCCACCTTCAGGTGGTTGGCCCTGTTTAGTAGAGAATAATTTATTGGAGTGATTTAATCTTGGAGAAAACCTCCCTTAATCCAACTTAGCAACAAAAAAGTCATTGTTGACTTAGTTGCTACTCTTTTAGATTGTGGGAGGCTTGTTCCAAGTTCAGGCAACTCCAATAAATTTTTCTTGAAATGAAGAGGATCTTATTCAGGTATGCCTTGACATTGTCAACATATGTTCTAAAATTATCATAAGAATGCATCTTAGAGTAAAAAATACTACATCAATTCCTTGTATTTATTGTATAGATCATTATGGATTTTGAATGACTTGGAAACACAGGTACAAATCCTCTTGCATCATGAGAAATACAACTTGTCAACCAGGGTCATGTCTAGGATCTTTTTTCTTGTGCGCTTGACCAGGTTCATAGTGTCACATTTTGTAAGTTCCTTTGCAGTTAATAATTCAATATGAAGCTTGTTCATGATTATTATCTGTTTTTTTTTTGTTTTTTATTTCCTCTATTTGATTTTAAGTTTGAACATGCTTTTAAACATTGAAACAATATTTTTTATACTATTTTTATACTTACTTGTTCTAGTTATGGTGATATAACCACCATTGTATCGTGTCCATCTTATCGCATTCCCTTAGGTTGTAGTTAGGTACAAAGGAACTCCAACTAGTTCCAATTCCCTCACATTCCTCTTGGCTAAAAACATAAATTTGATATATGTGCATTCCCCAGCCCAATGACCCCTTTTGTAGTAGAATGAGAACCCTTGTTCCGGTAATTGTATATCTGCTATATTAGCCTAGGAGTGGACCTAGAGTATTTGCATCCAATTTCTCCCTACCACAATTTTTTGGAAGTCTACTATGTTAGGTCATAAACCCAATTTGGTCATTTAGTTCCAAAAAACATGCCAATTATTTGGATTTGAAACCTTATATCTCATATGGAAAAAAAAAATATATTAAATACAAGTTTATTTAAAAATGCTTAAAATTGTAGAAAATTTACTTGGTATGGTGGTGTTATAATATGTGTCAAGTTTCCAACCTTCATTTGTAGGTCCAAATTCAGGATAGAAATTTGGGCCTAGATCTAACAAATTACATTGATTCCTTGAATTTTTTCTAGGGGTTACTCCATGATCTGAAAATGAAAGTATTTGTTTTTCCGTTCAAAGTATTCATTTCCATTAAATTAAGTGTGAAAAGTGTTTGAATAGTCTTGCAAGTGAAACAAAGTGTTTTGGATAACTCTTTATGAATTTTGGTGTGAGGGAGTGTTGTTTTAATTTACTGTTTAAAAACTTTAATCTGAATAATTCAACAGAATAACTTCACCATCAACACACAACAATATGATGAGGTATTTCACCCTTCTTGGGCTACATCTGTCGGGTCCAAGGCTCCCAATGGGCATGTCCTTGATATATTATGATGCTAAAATTGGTAATACAGTGAGAAAAATTCCTAAACAAACCAAACCAGCCGTGAAAATGAATTCAGAACACAGAAAAAAGGTAAGAATGACTCTGATTTCACCTAAAACAGTGAAGTGTAGTCCAATGCAGCTCCATTTCCCTCAAGGCCCTGACGGCTCCCCAAGCTTCTCTGAAGTAAAAATGGTTGAAAGACACCTTTTTTGGCTCTTCAAACTGTTCCAATGGCTTCAAAATGCTTATAATACCCGAAATCAAAAAAACATTCGTCCAAAACGGTTTAGTAACCTAGAAGTTATGACCAGAAGAAGTTTTTTCCAATATTCCCTAAAAAAACTCCACCAACATTGGAGTAATTGGAGTTAACTCCAATAAAATGGAATTTCCACCAGAATTGGGGGCTGCGCTCCAAATTAAACTTTCAGTTGACGTGTCATTTAAAGTTAATGGGTCGGTGGTCACATGGACCGTCTGAACCCATAGGACTAACTGTTGACCCAACAATTTCATAACTATGGCATTAAAGTTTATACAACCAATCTGTCGTTTAACATGTGAACACATTTAATCAATCTAAAACTGTCGGGGTCTTATGGCCATGGTTCTAGCAGGAGGACCTTTGTATAGGGGGTTGTCCCCCTTTCTGCCGCCAACCAAACATTCTCCAAACTTTAATTATGCGGATTGGACTATGGTAGTTAAGAATTTCCATGAGACCGAGCGGTCGGGCCTGTGGGCTGGCAGGTGCCCGACCCGGGGTTGAGACTTGTCAATGCCAAATAACTTTTCCATGTGAATTATTTGTCCATCCTGGGGCCACGTGGCGACCTCTAGGCCTACCACATGGTAGATGCTGATTAGCTCAAAAACAAAAAGTCAACCAAATCCTCCAATCCGAAGATGCCAAGTGTCGAACGGTGATAGGCCTGAAGGGAATATTCTATGGAATATTTCGAGAAATATTCCTTGAATATTCTATGGAATATATTTTTTTTAATATTTTTTAAAATCAAAGTCAACCCTGGTCAAATTGGATTTTTAAAGGAAATTGTGAATTTCAAACTTGAATAAATTTCACATACAGTGTCGGATTTGAGTGTCCTTCATGGCACCAGGTTTGTATCGATGAGGGATATCCAATCATTTTGGTTTCAACGAATTCTTAGTAGTTCTAATTTTGAGCATTTTTTTCACTTAGGACATGATCACATGATCACACCTCCCCATTGGGAAGCTTTTGGACCCACAAAAGCTCTCTGATTATAGAAAATGAAGATGATGAGACTAATTCTCCACTCTTCGAACCTTGAACCACTGAAATCTTCCTGAATTTGTCAAACTAAGATTCTCATAAAAAGATAAATTGTTTGTTGAAATCACTAACCAACCATTGCTAAAATTGACTGAGTCATAATGCAAATTTTTGACATTTTCTGAACAACAACTATATTTTGCAGAATACATACTATTTCTACAATGGTCAAGCTTCAAATAATATTGAAAATAAGTTTCACCTTTCCAACTGTTCGCATGGCGAATTTTTGCTGAATAAGCTCTGTACTTGTGTCGATTGTTGAGCCTCAAAATTGTGCTTTCTTTCACCTCATTTTTCCTCATTTTCCCTTTTCCATTACTATCCTAGACCCAATTGATCAATGAATATAGTTAAAATTACTTCTAGAATGATTTACATAACTGACTTGCTAAGTTTTGTGATTTTTGCCATTGTAAAGCATTTTTTGGCCAAGACTGGCGAATTTGGAATGCAAACATTCGTAGCTAGCAGCATTCTGCGGCTGCCTTCATGTTTGAGTATGTTCCAGGTGGCCTCTCAAGAAAAACCACATATGGGCATAATCCACGTCATGTCTACATGGTTCGTTGCTCATCATGGAGGAAGAAACGAATTATGTGTACGGTTTTGGAACGTGGGAACACATTTAGGAAAGCAGACTTCTATTAGGATTGTCTCAGTCCAGATGTCTTTTTCCTCTTCACGCAGCCATTTCAAGAGTCCTAATGTGATTCTGATAAGGAAAGACAGTGTTCCTGAATTATTGCAAGTTTTTTTATGTGCATTTGCTTTATAAACACTTGGGAAACCGAGAGCTATGTTGGATTTTATGTTAGATTTTATGCTAGATTCTGTTTAGACGCTGTGCTACATTTCTGAAGACGCGGAGTGTTATGTTCAAACTATTTCATCTTTAATGGAGCAGACCGTGTTGTTTTGAAGGCGTGATTTAATTTGGAGTTGAATTCTGCCAGGTGGTAGAGGGCCCCTACCTCTTGCACGGATTTATTTTGCGTAAATTAGATAAGTCTTCTAGCTGCCTTTACATTTTGAATTTGAATTAATAGTTTTTTTTAGCTACTGTAGTTGTACTCATTCTAACTCTTCCACAAGAAGAAGATTTTCCAAAAGACTATAACGGTGAATGGGAAATGACTATAGTATTGTAGGATTAGGAGTTGAATTCATAGTTGTTTTTTTATTAGCTACTGTAGTTATATTCATTCTAACTCTTCCACAAGAAGAAATTCTTCCAAAAGATTATAATGATGAATGGAAAATGGCTATAGTACTGTAGCATTTAGTTGTAATTTTTGTTGTTCACTATCACAGTTACACTTGTTCTAATCACTCTTCCACAAGAAGAAACTCTTCCAAGAAATTCTTAAGAAGTTCAAGACATGACCGTGATAATGAATGATTTAGTTGTGTGTTTGCACTAAGTATCATCTCTGTTCTTGCTCTTAAACGCTTGCCCAAGACATCATAATGACGAGTAGCATATGAATATGATATCTTAGTTTTCATTGCTTTCAGTCCTTTTTGCTTGCATTTCCATTCAATTACACAGTCATAATTGTTCTAATACCTCTTCCAAAAGAAGGAACTCTTCCAAAATATCACTAATGATGGACAAACAGATTGTGTAACTTCATAGAATAATGCATGGTAGTATAGTTAGGATGCTCCGGAGTTTAATTGCACTTAATTCATGTTCAGTTACTTTGTTCTGAGTTTGATGATGACTTGTAGTTCAGCACTGTTCTAGATTAGTGGCATCTTAAGTTCATTCTTATATTAACTCATTGCACTTGCACTTCATATTCAGGTTGTCATCCACTGCACAATAGATTACTTCAGTTGTTAATATTAACAAGACAGCCTTCATTATTCACAAACATCTTCTTGTTCTAAAATCTACAAATGATCCATAACCATATGAACAGAAGACCACATCACTACAAGGCCTGAAGTATCTCTACAATTTCCTTATCATTTCATAAACAGAGTCCTCCCTCAAAAGCCTACTTTGAAAAGAAATCAATAACTTTTGAGTAAAGGTTTTGTGACATTCAATTGAATTTCAGAATAGACATAGGAATTGGTTTTTGCATAGAAGATCTTAGGATGGTATCAATGTTTTTCCTCCAATCTATTTCAAATCTCTAAATAAGGACAAAATGTTTCATCATTGTAAGATTAGTTGTTTAACTGTTTAGTTAGAGGATTTGCATACTTAGTGATCATTTCTCAAATTTAGTTTTTATTTTGAATCATTTGCTTGAAAGTCATTATCAAGCTTTGCTTTTACTTTGTCATAGTTTAGATTTGATTCTGTCTTCAGTGTTTCCAATTGCATTTGTCAGTTGTTATCCATCAATTAGGCTTAACTCTGTTTTTAATCACCAGCTCCTTTCCATTAGCTTTCTAGGCATTTTTTCTTGTAAACATAAAACCAACAAAAGACCAAAAACATCATAAATCATCACAAAAGACCAAAAACATCACAAAACACTACACACAACGCATTAGGAAACAAGCACCTAGGTACATACAGTACACTTCACTTCAGCAGTTTACAAATCCTGGTTGACAATTAAATGAGCTCAGTTTAGGAGACTAGATTGAGACCAAACATTTTGGCGCTGTTGCCGGGGAAGTGAAAACTAGGTAACCTTTGTTTCTTAGCATCCAAAAACAATTTTATGCGTAGGGAGAGAGATTCAAGGGGAAGATTTATAAGCAGCAGAGGCAGAAGTTTGATTTCTAGAGTACCACTTGTTTCATCTAGATCCAGAGCTAGTACACCTTCAACTCAAACCCATCTTCCATCCTCCCTTGATCCTGGACTTCTAGAAAATCTAAGGTCAACTATTCCATTAGAGAAACCTTCCACTTCATCCACTGAACCTACCACAGAAGAAGATCTAAAGACTCCTAGTAGGGATACAAACCTTTCTACTTCTACAGGGGATTCAACCATGGCAGAAGAAGGGGGAGGAGGAGTTTTTAATGGAGAAAACACACTATTTGGAGGTAGAGGTAGAGGTAGAGGAGAAGGAGGTAGAGGAGAAGAAGGTAGAGGTGCAAATGGAGGAAGAGGTAGAATAGGAAGCTCTTTTGGGTTCCCTATACTTGATGAAGAAACCAATACAACCATGAAAAACATTTCACCCTCCGTCCTTCCAAACTTCTATGGACTTAAAACTGAAGATCCTGAAACTTTCTTATTCGAATTTGAAGTGCTGTGTAGGACTTATGACTACCTACAAGATGCTCAAAAACTAAAATTATTTCCTTCAACTTTGAAGGGAGCAGCATTGAAGTGGTTTATGAGCCTAATCAGTAGTTCTATTAGAACATGGGAAGACATGAAACAAGCATTTCTAGAGAGATACTTGGATTATTGTATGCCGGTTAATCATAAGGAAGAAGTGTTCAAGATGTTACAAAAGAAGATGAAAACTTAGAAGATTTGTTGGAAAGATTTAAATACAACATAAAAAGGGCACAAATGGAAAACCTAGATCAGGACACTTTAAAAGCTCTTTTGTTGAAAACAATTAGGGATGAATGGTTGGATATCCTTAACATGATCGGAAAAGGGGATATATCACAACTCACATTACCTGAAATATCTGAGTTATGTATCAACCTTTCCAGAGGGAAATCTAAAACTGTCAAAGGTCCAAGAGATCCCGCTCTTGCAAGGGCAAGTAAATATGCTTTTGGGATAGTAAGTAGATCAGAAATAGGACACATGCTTGATGACTTTAAATCTGATATCTTAGGGAGTCTTAGTGAACAAATAGACACCCTTAAGATACAAAACAAGCAAAAGGCTGAATCTGATGCTTTGGCAATCTTTTGCCCCAAATGTAGAAAGAAACATGCCCTAAGAGAGTGTCCTTTGGATGTAAAAGTTATAGAAACTTGTGTCATTTGTTCTGAGAAACATGAGACCAAGAATTGTCCTTCTCTTCCTGGTCTCAAGGCTGTTTTTCAGGAAGAAACTCCTACAGATTCCACAGAGTCTCTTAATTTTTTATCTAGAAGACCTTGGCAGGGACCTCAGACACAAGGATTCCATGATCAAATGTATAATCAACCTCCACCTTGGAATTCTTGGCAGCAACCTTGGCCCCAATTTCAAAATCAATCTCAATCTTGGGCACAAGGAACACAAAGTCCCTATGGAAGATACTTTCCATATTATCAGTATCCACCATATCCACATTTTTATCCTCAAAATCCTCAACAAAATTTTCCTCAAAATCTTCAACAAAATTTTCAACAAAATCCTCAACAACATCATCAGAACCAACCACATCAAAATCAACCACTTCCATTACCATTTCCTCAAAAATCCAATCAATTGCCAGCTCAGCCCATACCAAACCCCAATAATAAGAACCCTCAGAATACATACATGATAGAAGGTCAACAATTTCCAACTTATTTAATTACTCCTCTAGACCTTAGTGATGTTCAACTTAGGTTTGGAAGAATACTTGAAAAGAGGAAACCTTCTGTGATCATACAAGAACAAGATAATTCTGAGGAAGACTCTCTACGGGTGAATAAAATTCTTGAGGAAGACACATCCTTTCAAGACCCAAACACTGAAAAACTAAAACAAAAAGATCCAATAAATCCAACTCCTGTATTAGAGCAACCATCCACATCTACTTCTATACCTCCCTTTCCGAAAAGATTACAAATTGATAGAGGTGTAGAAAAACAGATCATGGTGCCTAATTATGATTTCTTAGATGAATTGAGAAATTTTTGCATTAAAATTCCATTATTGAAAGCCATCAAGGAAATCCCAATTTTAGCCAAAACAATAAAGGAGTTGAGTATGAAGACAACAAGAAAAATAATAAGAGAAACCAAGAAAATTCAACTGGTAGGACAAATAGAAGACATTATGATGGGCAAGATTACTATTCCAAAGTATCTTGACCCAGGAAATCCAGTTGTCAAAATTCACATCAATGGAATTGAAATTCAAAACACACTCATTGACTTAGGAGCAGCAATAAATATCATGAGTAGACAAATCATGGACAAACTGAAACTTCCTAATCTTCTCTTTACACCCACACTATTACAATTAACAAATAGATCTGTGATCAGACCAGATGGGGTAATAGAAGACATTCCAGTGTCCCTAGACTCTTGGGAGTACCCTGTGGATTTCATGATCCTAACTCCCAAGAATAATCTAGGAGGCCATCCTGTTATACTAGGAAGACCTTGGTTGGCTACAGCTGATGCTTTTATTAGTTGTAGGTCCGGTGATATGTATATTTCTGATGGTAGTTCAACAAAGAAATTCACTTTATATCTTCCAGCTAGGACAATTACAGATCTAGATGACACTCAATGGATAGAGGATGAAGAATATTTACAACCACTCTTCACAATTTCAGAAATTAGTGAAGATAATCAAATTCTGAATACTGTAGAAAACTTTGAATCTTCTCCAGAATACAAACATGAATCATTTCACGAGGGATCCAATATTGAATTTTTGTCATCTAGGCAGATGTCTCTTCATTCTATGGACAAATTTGGCAGCTCTACAAGTGAAATTTTTCCAGGCAAAACTTTGAACATAAATAAAAACCTAGAAAAATCTCAACAAGAAGAGTTAGTCAAAGTATTACAGAGACATTCTTCTGTATATGCATGGGAATACACTGACATGAAAGGGATAAGTCCCAAGACTTGTACTCATCACATCTATATAGAGGCAAATTGCAAACCAATCAGACAGCCTCAAAGACGGATGAATCCAAATCTTAGGGAAATTGTCAAGGAAGAATTGCAAAAATTGTTAAATGTTAATTTCATCTATCCTATTTCAGAGAGTCAGTGGGTTTATCCTTTGGTGATTGTGCCAAAGAAAAATGGAAAATGGAGGGTGTGTGTTGACTACCGAGAACTGAATAAAGCTACTCTTAAAGACCATTTTCCTTTACCTTTCATAGATCAAGTATTAGATACATTAGCTAGCAAAAAGTACTTTTCATTCCTAGATGGGTTTAGTGGTTACAATCAAATCCAAGTAGCACTTGAAGACCAAGATAAAACCACATTTACTTTTCCTTGGGGTACCTATGCCTACCGAGTATTGCCATTTGGATTATGCAATGCACCTGCAACATTCCAAAGGGCAGTATTAGGAATTTTTTCTGATCTAATACATGACTGTGTAGAGGTGTACATGGATGATTTCACAGTTTATGGGGACACATTTGAAGAGGCTTTAGAAAACTTGGAAAAAGTCTTAAAAAGATGTCAAGAAGCAAAACTTTCACTTAGTCATGAAAAATGTTTTATGATGTTTACTGAAGGTATTGTTTTAGGGCACCACATTTCAGGGGATGGGATTAGAGTTGATGAGGCAAAAGTTGAAGTCATTTCTAACCTATCCATTCCAAGTTGTCAAAGAGATGTTAGAAGTTTTCTAGGATTTACATGGTATTATCGGAGATTTATAGAAAACTTCACCAAAATAGCATCTCCTCTCTTCAAATTACTCACCAAAGATTGTGAATTTAAGTGGACTTCTGATTGCCAGTTAGCTTTTGAAACCCTGAAAACCAAAATTTCTGAAGCACCTATATTAAGGGGACCTAACTGGAAGTTACATTTTCATATCTCGACAGATGCTTCCGATACAGCTCTAGGAGCAGTATTGGGATAGAAAGATTTGATTCCCTATGCCATCTATTATACCAGTAAAAATTTGACTCCTGCAGAGTTAAACTATACTGTAACTGAAAAAGAGTTTTTAGCTGTTGTTCATGCCATAAACAAATTTAGACACTATATAACAGGCTATGAAACTTTTGTTCATACTGATCATTTTGCAATTAGATACTTAATGAACAAATCAATCACTAATGGTAGAGTTATAAGATGGTTGTTACTATTGCAAGAATTCAACATCACTATTCTAGATAGGCCTGGAAAACAAAACACAGTGGTTGATTTCCTGTCTAGAATCCAAAATATCAAAGATGATACTCCGGTTGAAGATCAATTTCCTGATGAATATCTTTTTTCAATCTCTACTCAAACTCCATGGTTTGCTGATATTGCTAATTATTTAGTTTCAAAAAAATTTCCTTCAATTATGAATGCAAGGGATACAAGAAAAATCATTAATGATAGTGCAAAATATTCATGGGTCGCTAATGAGTTGTACAAGACAGGTCCAGATTTGATCATTAGAAGGTGTGTTCGTGAAGATGAGATGCCTGAAATTCTCAAGGCATGTCATGATGAACTTTGTGGCGGACACTTTGCAGATAAGAGGACAGCCTATAAGATCCTTAACTTAGGATATTATTGGCCATCCTTGTTTAAAGATGCTAAGGAGTATGTCAAAAGGTGTGACAGTTTCCAAAGGGTAGGGAAACCTTCTCCTTCAGGTGAGATGCCATTACAACCTCAGGTACACATTGAACCTTTTGAAAAATGGGCTTTATATTTTGTAGGACCTATTAGTCCTCTATCAAGACAAAAGAAATACATATTATTTTGCACTGATTATGTTACTAAATGGGTAGAAGCTAAACCATTACTTGTTGCTAATGAATCATCTGTAGTTAATTTTCTTTTTGAGGATATTTTTACTCATTTTGGTGTCCCAAGGGAAATTTTTACAGATCAAGGAGCTCAATTTACATCAAGGCTAGTGGAGCAAATAATGGAGAAGTACAAGATCAGACATAGAAAAACAACTCCTTATCATCCACAAGCAAATGGTCAAGTGGAATCTACTAATAAAGTCATTGAAGGAATCCTAACAAAGACTGTTCATCTACATAGAAGAGATTGGGTAGATAGGCTTCCTGAAGCCTTGTGGGCCTATAGAACTACATGGAGAAACACAACAGGCCATACTCCGTATGAGCTTGTTTATGGAAAGCAAGTTCTGTTTCCCATAGAGTTCCAAATTCAAACCTTCAAGATGGCAGTTCAGCTAGGACTTGATCTAACGGAGTCACAAAAGCATAGACTGGAGCAAATTAATGAATTGGACGAGATCAGACAAGATGCAGTTCATAAGACAAGTCTAGTCCAACAGCAAAGGGCTAGATGGCATGACAAGTACATCAAGGAGAAGAAATTCAAAGAGGGTGACTGGGCTCTCTTGTTTGATTCAAAATTCAAGGATTTCCAGGGGAAATTTCAGACACATTGGCTTGGGCCATATGAAATTGTTCGAATTTTTGATAATGGGGTAGTAAAAATCAGAACTATAGATGAAGAAGAGGTCACTTTTCTTGTGAATGGTCATAGACTGAAGCTATACCACAAGCCACTCTCAAGAGAAGAATTTGTCAAGAAGTTCCAAGAAAGCAATGATGTGAAGTTAATCAAGAAGAGTCTCTCTTCTTCATCAACTTGATTAAATTTTCTGAAGCATTTCTCTTTTGAAAAAAAATTAAAAAAAAATAAAAAAAATAAATAGATAAAGGTATAAACATGAAAACCAATCATTGATTGGCATGTTTATACAGAAAAGATAGGGTGAAAATCAGAGTCTCTCTGACACTCTAACTTTTCCCATTTTTGTTTTTACAAGCAGCTGTTACAAAAATCATAAGTTTAGATTCATAGTGCTTATGATCCATCTCATTTCATTCCACTCCACTCACTTATTCATCCATACTCCATTTCATTCCATCATTCATATTTCACTCCATTCCACATTTCATTCCATCTTCCATCCATTTCATTTTCATATCAAAATACAAAATTTGATGTCTTGCTGTAAGTGAATAAAACATGTCATGAATTGCAGTACAGTTATTATGTTCTTTCACTCCATTTTATGAACTGAATCCATTCCATTTCATCATCCACTTCATACATATCATAATCCATCATCCATCTTCATTCATACCATATAACATTTCATCCATATTCCAAAAACACTCCATTTTCATGATTAAAATGCTCTACATGAACATTCTGCAGCTCAGCAGACATTCTGTAGCTGATCAGCCTTTCTGCAGCCAGACAGTCTTTCCGCAGCTACAAACCCTGAAGGCATCAACCAGCAGACATTAGAATTGCAACAAAGTGACCCAGTGTATCCATAAATCAAAAGAATCAAAGAAAGATTATGAAGACTCCTCCAAAGGTGAACAAGAAGACCAAGGCTAAAAAAATCAAATGAAAGGCAAAGGTAACAAGTTTAAATTATAATGGCATTTCATAAAATTTTAGCATATTTTTAGTTATGGATTGCTCGAAAAGGTTGTTTTAATTATTTTTATTGATAAAAACCAATAAACCCTGCACATACTTTGGATTAAATCTTCCATTTCAAATTTCATGGCCGATATCATTTAAGCGGTTAAAATGGTCGATGTATTTGAATTCTTCACGTCTCTTAACCAAATCATTCAATGATGATTCCCTCTGCCGTCGTAAAAATATCCGCTGTCTCTTCAATCATTAATTCATTCCCTCCACCTCACTCCACTACTTCATTCCGTGACCACTGCCATTACTCCATTCTGTAGCCGGCATTTCATTCCGTAGACAGAGATATTCTTATCACCGAGAGCAGAGCCAAAGGATATCAGTTTGAATAGCATTGAGCATTGTAAACACAGAGCAGAGCAGAAGGGTAAATTTGGAAGCATAGCAGCGTGAGAATTTGAAGCCATTTGATTCCGTGGGTAGACAAAGTATCACTGTGGGTAGAGATTGAGCATTTTCATTATAAACACAGAAGTGTAGCAGTATGGAGTTTGAAGTCTTTTGTCACTAAGAGCCAGAGATGTTGCAGTGTTGAATTCGAAACCATTTGCTACCAAGAGCCAGAGGCATAGTAGTGTGAGAAATTTGAAGCCATTTGCCACTGTCTATCAGAGACATATCAGCTCGAAATTTGAAACTGCTTTCATTGTCAACAGAGGTATATCCTTCCAAAATTTGAAACTGCTTTCATTATCAAACAGAGGCATATCAGTCCAAGGTTTTGAAGACATTTGTCATTATCAATCAGAGGTATGTCATTATGAAGTTTGGAGCTATTTTAATTTAGAACTTGAAGTCCTTTCAATTCGAAGGTGAAAGTCATTGTTTTTGTGGGTAGAAGAGTGTTTATTTGAACATTGAAGAAACAATAATGGGTTTAATTGTAAGAACTGAACCAGTGGGTTCAAAATATTTAGAAGGCTACCCATAATGCAAAGAAATGTTACAACAAATAGGATGGCTTCAATTTTTGGAGAAATTTAATGGCTTCCACAAGGAAGTCACTAAAACATTTGCAAGATCATTTCAAGGAACCGAAGTTGAAGTAGGAGATGTCAAATTTACTGTCACTGAAGTTTTCATTGCAGAGGCTACAGGGTTGCTCAGAACTGGAGAGAGATGGTTCAAAAATAGAGAATTCCACAATGAATCCTGGAAACAAATTTTGAAAATCACCAGGTATGGATGTTACTGTATTTAAGAAAGGAATTCCCAGTTCTGCATTGAAAAACAAATGGAGAAACATACTACTCCTTCTGCAAAAATTTATTACATGTGAGGGTAGATATGGAACATTTTATGTCTACCACATTAGACTAATGATGAATTTTCTAGGGGAAGACTTAAACCTACCATATTTCTTGCTTCAAAGTCTGAAGAAGATGGCTTCCTGTGTTCAGAGAAGAGTTCAATTTTTAGAGACAACCCTATATCATCATGGTTTGGTCAAAATTTTGATTGAACATCATCTAACTAAAACAAATGATACATGGGACGATTTCTTGATAAGAAATCATTTTGAAGAGCCAAAAGAACCCTCACCAGAACCACAGCCTACAAAGAGAAGTAGGAAATGGAGGGCTCCAAAAGTTGAAATAGACAAAACAGTCCAAGAGAGCAGTGAGGAAATCATTTTAGAAAAGTTGACCCAAATCAAGAGACAGCTTAAGGAAGAAAAGGTAATCAGGAAATCTGCCATGGAGAAAGGAGAGGGATCTTCTCAGCCTAGAAGAAGCCACAGACTAAAAGGGAAACTGAACAAAACATTAATCAAACAAACAGGGGTAATCAATATAGAAGATGAAGAAACATCCATTGAAGAGGATGTTGAAGAGGATTTTTATGAAGGAACCCATGAAATTGACCCTGCTCAACAGGAAATTTATGACTATGTGGAAACTTTGGAGAGGAGAGCTTCAGAAAGCAGAGAGAGAACCCCCAGTCCTCCACTGTCTGAAATATATATATTAAGAAGGGATAGGTATGAGTTGGAATTACTGAATAGACACATCAAAAATGAGAATGAAATTCTCAAGGATCAAGTCAAGCTCAAAACTGATATGAACTCAACCTTATCCCTGCATATAGACAAAGTGGAGAAGACCAATGAGAAGTTGAAGACAAGGAACAAGAAGCTAATCAGGGCACTCACCAACCTAAGGTTCAAACTTGTTATCAGAAAACCCAGAAGATCTCTAGCTTCCAGACAATGGAGAAGGAGAGGATTAGATGTCCTTGCAGAAGCCTCTGAGTTCATAGGATAATTTGCATGAGGACATGCAAAG
This sequence comes from Pinus albicaulis, assembly GCA_034641835.2. Classification (NCBI taxonomy): domain Eukaryota; kingdom Viridiplantae; phylum Streptophyta; class Pinopsida; order Pinales; family Pinaceae; genus Pinus; species Pinus albicaulis. The sequence continues at coordinate 1,335,916,952 of CM076582.1, read as the reverse complement.
AGACAGCAGTGGGGGTATGTTGAGCCTCAAAATTGTGCTTTCTTTCACCTCATTTTTCCTCATTTTCCCTTTTCCATTACTATCCTAGACCCAATTGATCAATGAATATAGTTAAAATTACTTCTAGAATGATTTACATAACTGACTTGCTAAGTTTTGTGATTTTTGCCATTGTAAAGCATTTTGACCGGAACTAGCTGCAGAATGCAGACATTCCGTAGCTAACCGGCGATTCTGCAGCTGCCTTCACGTTTGAGTATGTTCCAGGTGGCCTCTTGAGAAAAACCGCATATGGGCATGATCCACGTCATGTCTACATGATTCGTTGCTCATCATGGAGGAAGAAATGAATTCTGGGTACGGTTTTGGAACGTGGGAACACATTTAGGAAGGAAGACTTCTAGTAGGACTGTCTCAGTCCAGATGTCTTTTTCCTCTTCACGCAGCCATTTCAAGAGTCCTAACGTGATTCCGATAAGGAAAGACAGTGTTCCTGAATTATTGCAAGTTTTGTTATGTGCATTTTCTTTATAAACACTTGGGAAACCGAGAGCTATGTTAGATTTGATGTTAGATTTTATGCTAGATTCTGTTTAGACTCTGTGCTACATTTCTGAAGACGCAGAGTGTTATGTTCAAACTATTTCATCTTTAATGGAGCAGACCGTGTTGTTTTGAAGGCGTGATTTAATTTGGAGTTGAATTCCGTCAGGTGGTAGAGGGCCCCTGCCTCTTGCACGGATTTATTTTGCGTAAATTAGATAAGTCTTCTAGCTGCCTTTACATTTTGAATTTGAATTAATAGTTTTTTTTAGCTACTGTAGTTGTACTCATTCTAACTCTTCCACAAGAAGAAGCTTTTCCAAAAGACTATAATGGTGAATGGGAAATGACTATAGTATTGTAGGATTAGGAGTTGAATTCAAAGTTGTTTTTTTATTAGCTACTGTAGTTATATTCATTCTAACTCTTCCACAAGAAGAAATTCTTCCAAAAGATTATAATGATGAATGGAAAATGGATATAGTACTGTAGCATTTAGTTGTAATTTTTGTTGTTCACTATCACAGTTACACTTGTTCTAATCACTCTTCCACAAGAAGAAACTCTTCCAAGAAATTCTTAAGAAGTTCAAGACATGACCGTGATAATGAATGATTTAGTTGTATGTTTGTACTAAGTATCATCTCTGTTCTTTCTCTTAAACGCTTGCCCAAGACATCATAATGACGAGTAGGATATGGATATGATATCTTAGTTTTTGATTGCTTTCAGTCTTTTGCTTGCATTTGCATTCAATTACACAGTCAGAATTGTTCTAATACCTCTTCCAAAAGAAGGAACTCTTCCAAAATATCACTAATGATGGACAAACAGATTGTGTAACTTCATAGAATAATGCATGATAGCATAGTTAGGATACTCTGGAGTTTAATTGCACTTAACTCATGTTCAATTACTTTGTGTTGAGTTTGATGATGACTTGTAGTTCAGCATTGTTCTAGATTAGTGGCATCTTAAGTTCATTTTTAGATTAACTCATTGCACTTGTACTTCCCATTCAGATTGTCATCCACTGAACAATAGATTACTTCAGTTGTTAAGATTAACAAGACAGCCTTCATTATTCACAAACATCTTCTTGTTCTAAAATCTACAAATGATCCATAACCATATGAACAAAAGACAACATCACTATAAGGCCTGAAGTATCTCTGCAATTTCCTTATCATTTCATAAACAGAGTCCTCCCTCAAAAGCCTACTTTGAAAAGAAATCAATAACTTTTGAGTAAAGGTTTTGTGACATTCAATTGAATTGCAGAATAGAGATAGGAATTGGTTTTTGCATAGAAGATCTTAGGATGGTATCAATGTTTTTCCTCCAATCTATTTCAAATCTCTAAATAAGGACAAAATGTTGCATCATTGTAAGATTAGTTGTTTAACTGTTTAGTTAGAGGATTTGCATACTTAGTGATCATTTCTCAAATTTAGTTTGTATTTTGAATCATTTGCTTAAAAGTCATTATCAAGCTTTGCTTTTACTTTGTCATAGTTTAGATTTGATTCTGTCTTCAGTGTTTCCAATTGAATTTGTCAGTTGTTATCCATCAATTAGGCTTAACTCTGTTTTTAATCACCAGCTCCTTTCCATTAGCTTTCTAGGCATTTTTCCTTGTAAACATAAAACCAACAAAAGACCAAAAACATCATAAATCATCACAAAAGACCAAAAACATCACAAAACACTACACACAACGCATTAGGAAACAAGCACCTAGGAACATACAATACACTTCACTTCAGCAGTTTACAAATCCTGGTTGACAATTAAATGAGCTCAGTTTAGGAGACTAGATTGAGACCAAACACCGATTCCCGACCAAGTTTTCTTGCCATACCAATCTGCCATCTTGCAACCAGCAATGACCCTTGCTAAAATGTGTGCACTATTTTCTTGCATGCCTTTCCATCTCATGGAATCTTGCACCGCTTTGCACCGACACTTCGTTCTCTACACCGATCGACACCAAAGGTACCTTGTGCAACATATTGTCATCTTCTTTCAAAGATGAATGGTTATCAAACTGAAACATATCATCATTTATATTAGCAATATCATGAAAAGTAAAATGTACAAAATATTGTTGTTTGACCATCAACAAAGTCATATTTTGACTTGCATTAACTAGCCTTTTCAATTGCCGTGCATGGACTAAAGAAGATTCTAGCTTCTTCTTATGTGCTCTCACAATGTACTCTTTTCCATCCTTGAATAGATGATACTTGTTCTCATGGCGATGGAATATTGCCTTTTTGTCATATAAATATGGACTACCCAATACAACACATGTAATGTCAAGCGGTACTATATCCAGTTCAACCCAATCAACGTAATGAGCTGTTATGGCGAAGCGCAACATGAACTTTATTGAGACTTGTAAGTTTGCATCCTTGCATATCCTCCCAAGTGGATAATGCTTTGGATGTGGAATTGTCTCAGGTTTCAGCTGTTTGACCGAGTCCTCTGAGATGAGATTAGCTTGAGACCCACTATCAAAAAGTGTGTCTATCTTTGTGTGGTTTGAGATTATCCTCACATGAAATAGCTCTATCCTCCTCTTTTCATTCTGAGTTTATTTGTGACAGTTTAATGTGCTACAACTAGGATTTGTTTCTTGTAAAACCTCTCTCTCCTTTATGTTCTTTAATACCATGGTGATAATTTTATTCTCATCACCTGATTTAGACCCTAAGTCCTGTTCAATAGTTGCTACATTTTTTCCCTTTTCTTTGGTTTTGTCTTTGTTTTTATATTTATCTGGTTTCAGCTCCAGTTGAAGCTTCCAACTGTGGTCTTCATCGTGGCTTGTTTTTGAATAGTTCTTGAAAAAGAATTTCCCTTTTTCCTTTCTAGATTTGAATCCTTTTTTTTCCTTTGCCTTTAAGATCACTACCCTCATTCACATCAAAATTTTTTTTCCCTCTAGCCTCTAAATGCGTAGCTTGTACACAAATTTCATCTATACTAGTAGGATTGAACATAAGGATAGTATGTATAAGGTAATTGTTCAAACCACCTATATATTTTAGCAAAGTATCTTGACTTTGTAAGTCTACTCCTAACAGCAGTGCTCTTCTCCTAAACTATTGAGTGTATTCTTGAACACTTTGTCCTTTAGGTTGTTTAAAACTTTTCCAATTCATTATAGCCTTTTGTAAATGAGCAAGAGGATAAAATTGCTTCTCAATTGCAATATTAATTCAGCCCATGATAAATTAAGCTTACCATGTTTTCGAATTTCATCCTTCGTCTAGGCTTCCCACCATACCAATGCTACTCCTTCCATCCTTAAAGAGGCTAATTGAATCTTGGTGTCGTCATCATGTAAGTTTTGAATCCTTAAATAAACTTCCAACTGTCTTATACAGTTGTCAAGTTTCTCTGCATTGACTTCACTGTTAAACATAGGCAATTCAAATTTGACATGAAGATTTAAAAATGGACTTTTACCAGTGGTTTTAGACTTATGAGATTGATTTACCGAAGTCGAGGAAGTTGATGTAGAGGAAGAGGATGAAGATGGGGATGGTGGATCACCATTTCCTCCATGTCCTTTCTTTGACTTGTCATCACTTTTCTTTCCTCCTGAAGAACCCTCTCCTTATTTCTAGTTTTTATACCCTTCCACGGCAAGCCTATCATTTCTTTCTTGGTAGAGTATTCTTACCATCTCTGTCATGTCCAGGAAATATTTTCGGAATACTCGTTCTTCTTCTTTCGGATCCATCTCTTCAGGAGCTTCTCCTTCTCTTGAAGACATGCTTTAAGTTTCTTCTATGGCTCTTGGAGGTGGTTCTCTAACCTTTATTGGTTGTGGATTAGTTTGTGCACTAACCAAGTTTCCTTCACCTCTCTTGAGTTTTAGCCTAGTAAGCATCAAAACTTGCAAACAAATAACTTAATCTTTGCACAAAACAAATGCTAAGTAAAAACTCTAGATTCTAAGGCTCTAATCCTGAGCTCTGATACCAACTGATCTAAAAATGAAAGTATTTTTTGTTGTTTCTCAAAGTATTCATTTCCATTAAATGAAGTGTGAAAAGTGTTTTAATAGTCTTGTAAGTGAAACAATGTTTTTTTGATAACTGTTTATGAATTTTGGTGTGAGGAAGTGTTGTTTTAATTTACTGTTTAACAACTTTAATCTAAATAGCATAGCAGAATAACTTCACCATAAACACACAACAACATGATGAGGCAGTTCACCCCTCCTGGGCTACATCTGTTGGGTCCAAGGCTCCTAATGGGCATGTCCTTGATATATTATGATGCTCAAATTGGTAGTACAGTGAGAAAAATGCCTAAACAGACCAAACCAGATGTGAAAATGAATTTAGAACACAGAAATAAGCTGAGAATGACTCTGATTTCACCTAAAACAGTGAAGTGTAGTCCAATGCAACTCCATTTCCCTTAAGGCCCTCATGGATCCCCAAGCTTATCTGAAATAAACATGGATGATAAACAGCTCTGTTGGCTCTGCAACCTGTTCCAATGGCGCCAAAATGATGAGAATACCTGAAATAAATAAATAAATTGTCCAAAAAGTTCAGTAACCCAGAATTTATGAACAAAAGAAGTTTTGTCCAATCTTCCCTAAAACAATTCCACCAACATTGGAGTAACTGGAGTTAACTCCACTAAAATGGAATCTCCACCGAAATTGGGGGCTTCGATCTAGATTAGACGGTCAATTAACATGGAATTTAAATTTAATGGTTCGGCGGTCACATGGACCATCCAAACGTATCGGACTAATTGTTGACCCAACGGTTTCATAACCGTGGCATTAAAGCTTATACAACCGTTCTGCTGTCTAACATGTGAACGCGTTTAATCAATCTGCAACCATCGAGGTCTTATGGCCAGCGTTCTAGCCGGAGGTCCCATGTATAGGGGGCTTGCCCCTTTATTCTTCCAACCAAACATTCACCAAACTTTAATTATGTGGAGTGGACTATGGTAGTTAAGAATTTTCACAAGCCCGGGAAGTCGGGCCTGTGGGCTGGTAGGTGCCTGACCCGAGGTAAAAAATTGTCAATGCCAAATAATTTTTCAATGTGAATTATTCATTCATCCTGGGGCCACCTGGAGGCCTTCGGGCCTACCACGTGGCAGATGCTAATTGGCTCAAAAACAAAAATTCAAAAAAATACTCCAATCCGAAGATGCCATGTGTCGAACGATGATAGGCCTGAAGGGAATATTCTATGGAATATTCCAAGTAATATTCAAAGGAATATTCTCGAAATATTATGTGGAATATTCTTTTTTTAATATTTTTTAAAATCAAAGTCAACCCTGGTCAAACTGGACTTTTGAAGGAAATTGTGAATTTAAAATGTGAATAACTTTCACATACAATGTCGGATTTGAGTGCCATTCACGGCTCCAGGTTCGTATCGATGAGGCCTATCCATTCATTCTGGTTTCAACCAATTCTGAGTACTTACAGTTTTGAGCATTATTTTTCACTTAGGACATGATCACCTGATCACTCCATGTACGTAAAATGATTTCCACCAAGGTTTCAAAACTCCCCACTCAACCTAGTCTTGTAAGGTTGAAGAGTTCACCCAAAACAAGTTTTATCGTACTAAGTGAACACATTGAGATCTACGTATAACCTCCTCCTGATTCAGATGATGATAAATTTTCTTGAAGATCACAATATCAATTTTAGCTAGGTTGACCTAGTTTTGTGGTCACATAGACTATAATAAAATTATTTTATTGCATCTTATATTATCTCCTCACGCTCATCATCCTAGAACAGGATAAGCCACCAACCAATAGAATGATGGATAGGACACTTGTCACCCTGAACAATGCTTGCATATTTCCTTCTCATGAACAAGTCTTAATGTGGAAAATCCATGAAATACAATTATGTCCACTTTTTCATGTAATTCTTCGACATTTTTCCAAAAAAACACATTGCCACGTGCTCTTGTTTTCTGATTTTTCTAAGCAAGGAAATGGGCACATGTTATGTTATTGATGGTGAAGGTTGTTGTGTCTACCTGTAGGTTCCCTCCTATGGGTTAAGGCCTACTACTTTTGTCTTTTCACCGAAAAACCTCAGAGATAGGTCAATGAAAATCTCAGAGAAGATTTCTGAAAATATCTGTTTGTAGACTGTTTGAAGATCACAATCTCAATTTTCAGTGAATAACAATAATATATTCATTGGTATGTGGAACACCCACATGGAAGATAACATTTCATTGTTATTTGGTTCATGATGTTGTGGAATTGAAGTAGAGTTATGTGGCACACCTATGTGGTAGATGGTGTATCATCATGACATGGCTCATTGGTGATGTGGTGATGACATGGTGAGAAAATTGCACAACGTGGCACTGACATGGAGAGGAGGTGGAAGGTGATGTGGAGTGCATGTCGAGGAATTAATTCCAAGAAATTTGGAATCCAGTATTTTTCCTATCTCCCAATACTAATAGAACCTAAACTTTTTCAGTTATATTAATTGTAGCTACATATCCAAAAGAAACCTAAGACATTATGAAATACTTATAGCTTCCTAATTATGTAGCCATCGTGTGATATTGTTATGCATTACGTTGTTAGAAGCATTTATACAAATTGATAATAAATGAAAATAGGCTTTCCCAGTTGGGCATGATGTCAAGGTGTTGCCATGGTGTATTCATGCTTGGGCATGATGTCAAGTATTAGTCTAAATTTAACATTAAACGTGATGTATTTTTTAATGGACATAAATAATTGGTGGATACCATAGATTCTTCTTGAATGAGAGGAATCACAACCCAAAAAATTAATTCTGATCTCTTCTTCTTGATATTATGAAGGAAGGAGGTTCCCAAGAATGCTTCAAGTGTAGAATGATTCAAGAGAGATTCTTAAGGCGACTAATTGTAGCTTGTTTTGAATATGAATTTAGATGCCACTACAATGTTTCAATGTATTAGCTTCAAAATTTCCTTCTTCTCAAATCAACAGGTTTGGAGCCTATTTCTTTATATATTTGAACCCCTCTTAGAGATGCCATACTCTGTAGGACTTCTTCTTCCATTTTTTAACTTCTGAAGTAGATCCAAATCAACCTTGAACCTTTGAATAGGGCCTAACGTAGTCACTAGAGACAAGGACTTGAAGGCTTCCAATATGAACTTTTGGAATAGGCATATTTGAGATATCTTCCCTCAAACTAGTCCTTCACATTATTCACTGTATAAGCCTTCAAATTATTCAAACTAGGATAGTATTTTTTTCCCTCCTTTTGTTCACTTGTTCCATTCATCACAAATGATAGACATTTGGATGAAGAGAGTAGCATCCCAATTTATATTTCACTAGGTTTCTCCCTTCTTCTCATTTTTTCTTTGTGTACATAATTCTCGCAATGGTTCCTTATGCTCACAATCCCACAGGTGTATATCCAAAAAAGGAGAACTGGAAGGAAATTTCTTATCAATTTAAGGTATAGATGGGTGTCACTTTATTTTTTATTCTTAGAACTTACCATATTCCACTTCTTTGGCTTTCTTATCAATGTATCTATGTTAAATGTGGACAGGTGAAAAATCACTATCCCTTATTTAACATGGCTTATCAAGGTTTTTCATGTGGTGACACTGTATTTTCTGCTAATTCTTTCAAGTATATGGTTGCCACAGACCTTGGATTGATGTCCTTATAGCTTCATATGTCCTTATGCAAAAATGATAGCTATAAGCATGTCATTGTTTCTTTCTAGCTTCAACATTTGATTGATGACTATATTACTTCACGTATGTTTTCCTTGGATCTTTCAAAGTTCATGAAAGTGATCAATATATAGGCTAAATGATCTTTACAAACTGATAATAAATGAAAATAGGCTATCCCAGTTGGGCATGATTTCAAGGTGTTGCCATGGTGTATTCGTGCTTGGGCATGATGTCAAGTATTAGTCTAAATTTAACATTAAACACGGTGTATTTTTTAATGGAAATAATATTATAAATAATAGACATGTATTATTTCCATAGGTATCCTTTATGGATATCCCTGATATTGTTATTTACCTTAGTAAAGGGTACAAGGTGATGTTATCAAATATTTTTAGTCATGTTTTCTTATTGGGAAGTTTGTCTTGCTACAATAGAAAGAAAATGGAGTCGTGTTTTAATGACTGGGCAGTTGTCCTTTCTACAACAGAAATGAAATGTGGTTGTGTTTTAATTATTGGCCAGTGTGTCTTGCTACAGTAGCAAGGAAATGGAGCCATTTTTTAATTACTGGGAAGTATATCTTGCTACAGTAACAAGGAAATGGCCATCACTAAATTTCACATCTAGTGGCTCAACACTATTACCATCACTAACTTATTTCACATTGACCACCAAACTAGTGGACTTACCCAAATTTGGTGTTTGTATTAACCAACTGAAATTAGTTGTGCATTTTTCCTTTAAAATTTTGCAAAAGATAGTTGATTCATAGATTATTTTACACTGTAATGGTAGCATAAGACTAATTGGTATAATTTGTGTGATTTTCATATATATTTGGTCTTTATATGAGATATTTTCATCACTTGAGTGTGTAACCATGCTAAGAGATATTTCCATCACTTTACTTTCTTGATATGGTAATATTCTTGGACAAGTTAATTCCTTTGTGACTTGGCATTTCGATGGTGCTTTTGATGTTTATTTCACAAGGAAAGCTTCATTGATGGTAGATCAGAGTAGGAATGTCAATTATGTGTACACTCGGATATGAGATTAAGATTTTCATGTTATTGGTTTTGTTCTATCACAATACCTCTCTTGTATGTACTACAAGAGTAATCACCCTATATAATGGTTTATAATTGGGTATACACTTGATGAACCTTCCCACATGCACCATGTATTAAATGAATTTAGGTATAGCAACATATAGAGGCCTCCCTTTGAGGCAAAAAATAGGACTTTTTTGGAGGTAGTAGTATGAAATGATAGTTGCAGGTTTCATTTCCCTCTTTACGATCCTCTTGTGTTGACTCCCTTGGAGGAATTTCAAGCATAACCTTCCAGTCTTGTAAATGCAACCAATGGGTTTCAAACCTATAGAACATGTCTAATAGAACAATGATGTTAGGCCAAACCTCAACAAAATGGTGTTGGGAAAATAATATAAGAATGGTCAAAACTAAGCCATTCAAGGAATAGTGGATCACCCAAACATAAATAGGAACAAAAAAATTCACAATTACACATGGGGGTATGTTACAAGTGACATCATATCCCAAGTTCTAACACTTGACCTTGGGTTGAAAAATAATTATAAGGACTGCTAATATTCATGCATGCATACATCGTAGATCCTTATGTTATCGCTGAGTAGGGTGCCATTGTAGGTAGATCAAATGTGAGGTGAGAAACAAGAGTTAAATATAACAATGGCACCATACTACCTCAGTAGATCGACATAGAGATATAAATTGCATCATACTATCAATGGTCCTGACTTGTTCACAACTTTGATTGAGAACAAGTCCCATCATTACATTTTATAAAGGATACTATCATAAATAATTTTTCCAAAATGTCACAACTTCCTCTAACTGGGAGAGTGTCATTTCAATACTTCTTCTTATGATAACTATATTCATGAATATATGATGATACCAATATTGATCTACCTGCAAATATGTTTTCATGCCAAATTTGCATAGTTATCCATCCCTCTGGCTAGGGCTTCCCATTTTCACTGGTGGACTCATATTTCCTTTTGAGAATTCAACTTTCACATGAGTGAAATTTCAAAGTAGTTCAAGAACCTGTTCAAGAATCAAGAAGTTGACACTCTTTTACATTAATTGTGATGAATGTCTCCTAGTATTATCCTTGTGCTGATAGGACACCTGAATATTTTCTCCTTTGAAATTTGGCCCACAAACTAGGGCTTTCAGCAAGCATAAGAAATGATTTCTCCTTCTTTATCAGTACTCTGAAACTATCTATTATTTCTGCTTAGTACTCTAAAAATTAAAAAAAAAAAAAAAATCAGAAGACCATGTTTTAATGACTGGGCAATTTTCCTTGCTCCAACAGCAAAGAAATGGGGTTGTGTTTTAATTATTGGGCAGTGTGTCTTGCTACAGTAGCAAGGAAATGGAGCCATATTTTAATTACTAGGAATTATATCTTGCTACAGTAACAAGGAAATGGCCATCACTAAACTTCACATCTAGTGGCTCAACACTATTACCATCACCAACTTATTGCTCATTAACCACCATGGATCAAATGTCCACATTGTCAGTTTGGTTGTAGAATGAAATTTATGTACAGTATTTTTATTTCACCTATTTATTTTAAATTCTTCGGAATCACATCTGAAGGGACTCTCCTAACTTTTTTGATCGAGGGAATTCCTTGGGCCAACCTGCATGAAAAGTGTGAGAGAAGTCTGAGTTGTCTTACTAGAGCATTCATATGAGTAAGTGCTTAGATAACAATTTCATGCCAGTAGCTGAGATACCCAGGAGAGATAATATTGAGGTTTCTAGAAAACTATTTCAATTAGATACCTAGCATTCCAATGGAAATAGAAAGAAAATTTATGTGTGGGTACATACAATCTCTACACTATTGCCTGCTTCACAGGAGCCAAAGAATCTACATTTTATAATCTCTTTGATAAAACCTTGTAGCACAAAGGGTAAACAAGGGACCTACCACCATAGTAATAAGTTGGAACTATAGAGATCACCTGGATAATGACCGCATGCCAGAGAGGGTCCAGATGGGATCAAGGATATTTGGTTTACAAGCTCTAGTTTCAAAAACCATTTATGGATATAAATCCTATTATAGGAGAAAAGTACATAGGAAAGCAAAAATTCAACTATGCATTCACTACATGCATCTTCTTCAATGGCTATGGTGGGCATTTATTTTATTTCAGTTAGAGTGTTTTGTAAAAGCGCTTTCTTGATAGGTATGATCTGTTGAAATGTAAAATAAGAGAGATTCCTGCCATCATAGTGGAGATTAAATCCAAGTAAGCAAGAATTGGATGCATGTAGGAGATAAATTCTACTGATAAAGTAATTTCCTTTTGAATATGGGGGAAAGGGTGAAAAGAGTGACCAATTTCAAGGATCCCAATTTAAGAAATGTGTTATGGTGATAACCAAGGGTGTAGAGTTCCCATGGAGACTTCTATGGATGTGATTTCTGAAATGCTACTTCAAGAGGTTGTGAAGGTTGTAAGGCCCCACTATAGCAGTTGAAAATTACCCTAACTGCTCTTGATATCATATGTTTTAAATGCAAAAATCATGACTCCAAAGGGTGCAGCTTGGTTAGCTGTATGGTCTGTACTCTTGTTAAGTTCTCTTAGCACATGGAAGGCATGAACATATTGGTTTCCTTGAACATAAGTTGAACCATATCTTACTCCATATCCTTCATTTTTTCCTCTATAATACCCACATATTTAACCCTTTTTTATTTGGAAATTTGAATGCATCTATGAGTCCTAACCCTTTCCTTTTCTAATTCAAATAATAATTGGAATACAAAGTAAGTAAATAGTATCTTCCATGCCTCAATATAGGCATATTAATATCCATGATATGGCTAGTGGTCTAGCTCCTATAATTTGGGATCCTATTCCTATAGCCCCACAGTCCCATTTTGTAGGTGTTTTGTATCTTCCTTTAGCTGCATAGATTTTTTCTTTGGTTCTACATATCCTTCCTATAGCTTAATGAATTTTCCTGAAATATTGGTTTCCTTGATATGTAGCCTTCTTTGTTAGATATGTTGTTGTTTTCACTTGATTTTATTGGAGGTTATTTGCACTTATTATCTATTTTCCTTCTTATATTCCTCCTTTTGACAACTGACTAATTCCTCAATAGTGATGGGTGTTGGAGAAGGAGGTTGAGGCTTCCCTTATCTAATCTTGTTACTCTTTATGGTCTTAAAGTATGTGAGGGCTTTATTTTATTTCCTTCCTTGATGTTTTGTTGGGGTACTTAAGCCTACTAGCGTAGAAACAATTTCCTCCTCTATGTTCCCCTCTATAGTGCTTTATTTCTCCTCCATTGTCATTTTCTTTGGTGACCTGGATGTTTTATTATAATATCAATACTAAGCATAACTGTTGATTTTTTTAACAGCTCTCAGTGACAGTTGGTATTATGCTGGCATACATGTTTGGACTATTCATTTCATGGAGGCATATTGCAATTATAGGTACCTTGAATTCATTTTTGTTGGGGATATCTTATGGAGATCCTTTATAATTTTCCAAATAATAGGAATATAATGACATTTGAGCGGGTATAATTCCTTGTTCCCTTTTGGTTCTTGGACTCTTCTTTATCCAAGAATCACCAAGATGGATGGTGAGTTAATAACACATTGAAGCATGTACACTGAATTGATATGAAATTTTCTTTAGGCGTCCTTGTTACTTATTTACTATCATCCATTATCAGTAAGGTCTCATTCTTTATGTCCATGTACATGCAAGAAAATATTGGTAATAAAAATTTTGAAGATTCATTACAGGCTCTCTGAGGCTCTGATGCTGATGTTTCTCTAGAGCAGTTGAAATTAGGGTATTTTTCTGCACGAAATGTTCTCATTTAGTTGTTTACACTTTTCCTTATTTCTGTATGGTTTCCCAATATTTAATTCATTTCTCATCCATCATTCATTTTCCTTTCCATTTCTGTTTTCAAAAGTCTGTGTGTTTTTCTTATTTCTTTTAGTTTTTTGGCCTTTGCAAATGGTCTGTGTATTGCACAATACACATCACAGGAATTAATCCTTTTCTTATATTGGGACAATTATCTTCTAACTAATCAAAAAAAAAATTGTGTTTCAGAGTATCATGGAGACGGGCACTCAACAAAGTAGCATCAAAATATCAAATCATTTTTACCGTAGATATTCACTTCCTTTGACCGCGAGTCACATTTTGAATGTAATTTGATTTGGCAGATTTGAAAAACTGCTTTGATAGGTGGAGGCATCTTTGTTATTTTTAAATGAGAATGAACTATAGTTTTCTATAATGGCTTTAGTGCATCTAAATGGGATATCACATATTGGCATTGGACTTCTTCTTTTGCAACAATTAAGTGGAATTAATGGTATCATGTTTTACAACAGTAACATTTTCAAATATGCAGGTGAGTTCTCATTTGACATAGGTTTCTCAATATTGTTGTTGTCTATCAAGCTGTGGGTTTCTTTCTGTTTTATAGTAGTAGTTTGAAAAAATGTGTTGGATCTATGGATTTTTTAGGAACTTCTCACAGCAAAAGTTAATGCATGGAAAATAACAAACCTTTATTTTGTGAAATATATATATCAAACTCAAATACTTAATATCAACATCTTTGGCTTGGCTTCAATAATGTTTGAACTTTGAATTAACTCGTTATCTAGAACATTTACAGGGATTTGATCTTCCAATGATGCATCAATTAGACTTGGTGCCATCCAGGTTTTCTCTTTCAGCCCTGTAGAGCTCCACTAATTTTTTAAGGCTATGATGAAAAATCCAAGTTGTTGGTTTTCTATCCCAAGTATTAGAGTCAATTTTTTGTGTTTGAGGGATGCTAAGTAATCTATTGTACAGGTCATCATGACTGCAGTTTCTGTATGGCTCATGGATAAAGCTAGGCGATGTCTTGTCCTTATGGTGAGAAAATGGTTTACAGCCGACTGTGGTATGTCCATGAATCTGATCTCGATCAAAAACGTTTACATGAAATTGTGTTGATGTTAATAGGTCTCATTTGGGGGCGTGGCCGTATGTCTTTTCCTTGTTAGTTTCTCATTTTACTTGAAGGAAAGTCTCTCCAATAATTTTATAATGCTCTCCTCTACTTAAGCCTTCATGAACCTTTCCTATAAAATATTTCATATATTCAGTCTCTGACTCTACTTACTACATAGAATTGAACTGAAATGAGATGTTTCAAAGGTATGGTTTGAATATTATTTGAAATTCCTTGTTTGGATCTATGAGGGTTTGAATATTCTTTCTAGGATCACTTGCAATGCCCCTCACCAGTTAATCATTACCAGTTACCCTTGGGTTAAAAATGTGGTTTTTGTTGCTTCTCTGCATGCTTGGATCTAGAGGCAGGGGTGGCAAGTGTTTTTCAAATGATTAATGTTTAAAAGTTTCGAGGATCTATGTTTCCCTACCTTTTGCAAATCAAATGTCTACAATGGCTCTTCATTTAAAAGATACAGGGCGATAAATTTGTTCTACACAGGTGGGGATTGTGGTATGTTGTCCATTAAGTTTAGATAAAGAAAGTATAATGTAAAATACCTTTCCAAAACCTCATTGCTACAGGTTCTATAGCAATGTAGGGGGTAGATATTTGCTCAAAGAGTAAAAATAATTAGAGTTAAGCTTAGCATGTAAATTTATGAAATCATTGTAAATTTATAGTGAAGGGAACAATTGTGCATTCATCTTTGGGTCAACCTTTATACTAACTCTACTCTATTCAGATGATACTATTACTTGTGTGTATTATTCTATTGCTTTTGTGCATTATTTTTTTTCTTTTTGTACATTATATATTTCTTTCAAACTGTTTGAGATTATTTGAATCGCAACTACAGTTATGGAGATTGGGATCCTAGTAGGTAGATTGCACATATTTAGAGTATTCTTAGGGATATCATTTATTGATCGGTTAACTTGTGGACCTCAAATCGGCTATTTAAGTCAGCCAATAATTGAGAGTGTTATAACACGCTATAAATATTCTGTTAGGAGTTTCATTGTGCGCTTATGTGTGTCAAAATATGCAATTAGAATCTCATCACTAGTGAATATATAAATTCTTGTTGTGGATGTGTCTTTGATAATCTTGAATTACTTAGAATTTTATACTATGTTATTTTCTAATTTGTAATTGAAATATGGAAAACTGAATAAATGATTTTCCCTGAGAATTGTTATAGATGTTTATGCATAAAACCTTCACAAGGGTCATCACACTCTGACTTTGTCTGTAGAGAATATGTTTGTCTTTGTAGGATGAGAAGTTACTTGTGTTGGGAATTGTGATATGCACAACTATACAGAGTTAATTGTGGAAATATTACATTTCTTTCTGATCTAGCACCTCAAATTTTATGACATAGTTGTGGACTGTGTTGTTATTTTTGTAGGCTAATGCCCAAATAATTAAGATCAACCTGCACTAGGAAGTGATCTCCTTTTATAATGGTGTTTTGTATTCAAACTACACCATGTGGTTAATGAAAATGTCCAGTGAGAGGTGGAGTGCAAATGTGTCAAAGAGGTTTTTTAAATGGCTGTCAACAATGTATCATGGCGAGGCTTCTGCAACAGCAGGGATGCTAAGTAGTGAACCCCCTGAGATTGAGCTTTCTAATTATCAAAGATTTCCAAGTGGTGACATTGAAAATCTTTCGGACCTTCTTAAGGGTGAAAGAGAAAAAGTGGGGCCAATTTCAGATCGAGATCTCTTTTTTGAACGTTTATACAATTACTATTGTGAAAAATGGCGTTGGTTTATTGTGACTCGGTGGAGAGTTGAGATTTCATATTTGAGATTCACCATTGGTGTCTTAGGTTTGATCTTATTATTTTTGGATTGGCATGGTCTCAGAAAATGTGGACTTGCAGGGATCAATCAGTAAGCCTTGTGATCTTACGAAGGAAGCATTCCATAAGAATCCTTTTAGGCCATTTACTCTTTTCAGTGGGGTGGTGGTTGTATATTTAGGGATATTTTCATTATACTAGATATTATGTTTTCTGAGTTTTTTCGCCCAGCTGAAAGACACACTTGAGATCCACGATTTTTATAAGAACAGGTCCTCTCTCTCTCTCTCTCTCTCTCTTTGATAAATGGTTCGTATATTAGCATTTAAGTAATATGAATTCAAAATACTAGTGGCATTGTTGTGTGTGCCTGTTTTGCAGCCTCAAAATTATGGGTCGGGAAATACAAACAATCTCCTAGTCATCTGTGTTGGAAAAGGCCATTCAATTTCAAAGCATTCAGTGACTCTATGTTGTCAAAGATCTTTTAGCTCATGATGTTGTAATGTGTATCATGCGCAAAGACAATTTCTTAATCGAGATGTTGAACAAGGGTGTGCTTTCCATGCCTATTCCTTGGTGGGTTCCTAGTGCAGGTCCTGTGGTTCATAAAGCTAATGGCACAAAGAATCAATTGATGTTGACAAAGACTCTAGAATGGACCCTAAACTGTTGTATATTGCAAAACATGTTTGACAGTTTTTAACGATATCACTTTGACTCAAGATGTCTTTTGTAGCATAAATACTCATATGCAAGTAACAAATTGTCATATGATTCGTTTATGAATTAATGTATGCTTTGGAAGGGTACACAAGCCTCATGATTTATTTTTAGATTAATTTTTCCCTCATTGCAAATACTTTAATTTTATTTTAAATTGTTTCATATGCATGTCTATTCATTTAAGAATGCAAAGGGAAATTTTAAAAATCTCCTATTAAATTCCAATTCTTTTAGGATGTTTCATTTCCATCTTGAAACACATACATATGTACATATATAGTGTATGTGTGTGTGTTTAAAGAGGAGAGAGAGATATTTATATTTAAATTTTAGTTTTTTTATTTTCCATGAAATACATATAGGGTACTACCCCTTCTTCTGAGGATGGTACCCAGGGTAAAGCAAATTCCCCAGAAGCTCATGCCATTCTGAACAAAGGGCTTAAGGCCATCAAAAAAATATGTTGATTAATAGCCCAACATTGTACTTGCAAGAATTGAAGCTGGGTGGGGAGGATAATGATCATTCCTCCCAACCACTCGACCTAGACACAATGGACCATGTTGGAATATGTCATAGATCATTCAATGTTAAAGACATAACTAATAGCACTTACATATTGCATGTATTTGTAACGTATAGGTTGATTAAGAATGCAAATGATATGTTGTCTAGCTCCGCTCAATCTCCTCTTGGCTAGGGTTTCTAGTTGTTGCCGCTCCCTTCAATTTGGAATCTTTTTTGCCTTCCTGGGGCTAGGACACCCCTCCTTGGTACTGCTCTATATGGATGATTTTTTCTCATGTAACAAGTCTATACTAATTTTCCAACCTTGATTTTGATCATCCAAATACATTTCTTGAAAATTTGTTAGCCATCTTATTGATGCATGTGAAGCTGCCCCCAACAAGCCAATTTGTGAAGAAGGCAATGATCCAATCTCTGTTGATTCAATCATGTCAGACCATAAAATATTTATGTCCGAGCATAAAATATAACCATTTATGTGACCATATTGAGTCCATAACATGTAAAGTGATTTGAATATTTAAAAAAGTGCAATATTAAAATTTTTAAGTATTTTTCAACATAGTTACCAAGTTTGAATTAGCTTCCTTGGGTGTCTTGAATTTTCACTGGTACTGTTTCAATAAGAGGTCATATATTAGCTGGAACATGTTACAGTGCTAAAATGACACGGACAATTATTGTCCAAGAAAATACTGCACAACTTAATAGACCTTTTCTGATAATTGTTTCTCAAAGGCCAAAAACCTGCAGCAAATGGAAAGAAAAAATGCTGGTAATTTCTAGAGAATCAAGAAAGAGGTAGTCCTAAAATGTAAAAATGGAGGGCAGCAAATGGAAAAAAAAAATGATGTTCATTTCGAGAGAATCAAGAAACAGGTAGTCCAAAAATGTAAAATGGAGGCCAGTCACGGGTTTCTGGTATCAAATTTGTTTTAGGACAGGTTCCACAACCGAGGCAGAATAGGTGGTGGTAGTTGAAGCAATAAAGGAAATTGTGTGGCTCACAAAAATCCTAGAATATTTTCAGATGAAACAAATCAATTCAACACCATTCATGATCGACAACACTTCTGCAATAAAGTTGGCCAAGAACCCGAAGTTCCATGATCGAACAAAGCATATCAATACAAAATACCATCTGATTTGACATCATGTTGAGGCCAAAACTATCCATCTACATCATTGTTCCACAAATGAGAATTCCGCATACATATTCACAAAAGCGCTTAGAAGAGAAAATTTTGAAAAGTTCAAAACGATGCTTGGACTCACCAACATCGCTTCAAATTAAAGTGGGGAATGTTGACACCTAATCCTAAGGGATTGGGTGCAATTGTATTTTATTGTAATTTAGTAAATAAGGAAGTCCAAGAGACATTGGGAAGTGAATCCCAAGAGTCTCACCTCCATGTGTAAGTACACACACAATATCCATCTAATCCATCTTCAGTTTTGCAGAGTTACCTCCTCATCTGACAAAAATTATACACACATATATAATTTTAGTGATTTTAGGTAAAAAATTATTTGCATGGAATTTTGAAGTATCCTACAATGTTTATTATTTATCACTACTAGCTTTGGTGATTTAGTTTTTTGTTTTGACGCTACTTGGTTACCCATATTTAATAGTTTTTCATGTTTAATTCATTGTTAAAGCTTTTTATTGGCTTGTCAGCATGTATTTTTCTCAAATCCATAATGGCTAAAAGAATGAAATTTAAAAGAGAAAAAGAGAGGTCATATGGAAAACAAATTGTTTACAAGTGTTCTTTTGAACACATAGAACTTGCAACCCCAATATGGATACAATACTAAGTAATACATAGCCTCCTCACCTAACTTAGCCAGGGATTTGCAATACTATATTTGAGTTGGCTATCTCCATTTCAAGATATTATAATTTTAGATTATTATTTCTATATATTTTGATTATAGTAGTAAAATGTTACAAAAAACTGGAAACTACAAATAATATTATTCTAGATATATGTAAAAAGGACATGGTAGAGAATATCAAACAATATTAAACTTTTCATAAATAGTTTAGATATAAATACATTTTCTAATTTTGATTGTAAATTCTAAGGGTTAAAGAAACAATTTTTCTAATAATTTTTTTAATTAATAAATAAAAAAGAAACATTTTCAATCAAAATTACATCCAACATATAATAAAAATAATAAAAACAATTTAAAACTTCATACACTATGACATTACTATGAAAAAGAGCATAAAAACATACAAGAAAAAAATCCTTTTCTATAATAATGGAGAGCTTCAAATATACAAGAAAAAAATCTTTGAGCCTCCTTGTATCCCAGAGAAAAATTTGCTCAAACAATCATATTTTAAACAATTAAAACTTGGAGAAAATCATTTGTTTTTGAATTTCAATTATATAAAAAATTAGTGAAATATAAGACAAGAGTTACTCATACTATAAAAGTTTAAATAATATTAACTTTCAAAAAAAATATTTGTAAATGAACCAAAAAAAAATATTTATAAATTTCATTTACAGTAACTTAAATCCATATTAACACCTCTTGATAAATATGAAATTAAATTAAATATATATTACTTAATTTAATAGTTTACATTCCTATTTGTGGTGTGCCAAATAGAAATATTCAAAGCAAAAGTTACAAATTACAAATATTACTCAAATATATCACAAAAGGAAATAGAATAACAAACATAATGGACAATATGAACCAAATTATTATACCTTTATTGATATGGATGAAACATTTAGTGGCTGCTAACTAGTCTAAAAAGAAGGCAACATAAGATAAAAGGGATCTTTTAGAAGTAGAAGAGGTCATTTCTAGGCTTTTTGACAATAATGTCAATGCAGATTTTACTGAAAAAGACTTGCAGTCTTTGAAAATTTTGGAGGGGAGAAAGAAAGAACTATTAGAAAAGGAAACAGTTCAATGAAGACTTCAAATAAGAGCCATCTAGTTCGTTGAAGGTGATAACAACACTAATTTTTCTAGAAACATGTAAATCATAGAAAAAATGTCAATACTATTTGGGGAATGGACCTCCAAAATTGAGAGAAGGCAAGGACTTTTATAGACATATATTTGAAGTTGGCAAACAATATTTTCAAGATCTCTTCAAAGAACCACTAGACTCAAACGTAGAATACCCCAGTGTTATCCTCTTCCCAAGGTGTATAAGTGAAGATATAAATTCATATTTTGAGTCAGAAATTACAAAGAAGGAATCAAAATCAGTTTTAAACTTGTTTCAGGAATCAAAAAGTTCTAGGCCTAATATGGACTATAGAGCTTTATTTAGGATTCCATGATCTGTTAGAGGAGCTAATCAGAGTCTTAGATGAATCTAAAGCCTTGAGGAAAGTCTTGGGATCTCTAAATTCTAGATTTATTGCATTAAATCCAAAAAAAAATTGGCCCTCCTTTGAGGATTTCAGGCCCATCTCCCTAAGCAATTCAACCTACAAACTCATCTTGAAAGTAATTGTTAACAGGTTAAAATTAATTCTTTCCAAGATTGTTTTAGAAGAAGTTAGAACAATTTGGGTTTCTATTCACTAGAAAAGTTCATGATGTAGCTGGAACTACATAAGAAGTGCTTCATTCAATTAAATCTTCTAAAGTCCCCAATGTAGTTAAAAACTTGATCTCAAAAAAGCTTACAATAAAGTGAACTGGTTGTATATCGAGTCATTAGTTATGCAAATTGGTGTGAATCTTCAATCAGTCAACTGGATTGTAGGGTGTATCTTTTGAGCCACTTTTTTTGTTTTGATCTACGGGTTCTCCTTCAGGCCTTTTTGATGTTTCTCAAGGGCTTACACAAGGATGACAATTGTCTCCACTTCTTTTCTTATTGGTGTTTGAAGGTCTAAGAAGATTGGTGACTAAGTAAAAAAGGAATGGAAGATTTACATGTCTCAAGGTACCAGATTTTATGACTATTTGGCACCTGCCTTTCATAGAGAATATTCTGTTATTTTCTCATAGCTATGTAATTAAGATGGTACACTCGAACAAAATCATTGAGATCTACTCTAATGCCATAGGGATGGAAGTAAACATGTTAAAGTATTCCATGTTACATAATTTGGGTATATACAATATACAAGATGCTGATGGTCCAAGTTTAGCCTACATTTAGGAATGGAAATCGGTTGCCTTTCTCAGGCTCGAAGGGGTTATGGCAGACTAATGGGATCAATTTGTTTTTTTGCTAAAACCATTAGTCTCTCAAATAAAAAAAATGAACTCAAATGGTCAAAAAACACAGCAACGAGTATCTTGACTGCAAAAACAGGTTACAAAGCAAGCATGGAAGAAGTGAAAGGGGAAAAAGTATGATGATGGAACAAACTGTAAACTGGACAGTCCTTTAAAACCAATAATATTCCTTTTAATGGCTTTGGAAAAATAAGGTCTTCACTTGGGATGATCGACAAAAGCAAGCTTGGCAAGGCCTTGTCCGGTGTGCATTTTGCAAATCAAACAATGGAACATTTGATCATCTTTTTGTTCATTGTTCCTATTCAAAATTAGTGTGGAAAGGAGTCATACAAGTTGCAAAAGGTAAGGTCGAACATACCCGACGAAAGGAGCAACAGCGCCGACGAAAGGAGCAACAACGTGGCCGGGAGGAGCAATAGCGCTCACGGGAGGAGTGAAAATGCGCGAACAGAGCAGCAGCGACAGTGACAGAAAATGCGCGAATAATGATACCGGTAAACAAACCAACTTCACAGGTGATTTATTTATAGAAACTAGTTCGACTGAACTATTTTAAAAGTAAAAGTTTGACAGATCTTTTGTTGTCGGTTTTCCCATCTCCGACAAAAATTCTGTTTGCCCGTGCCATGAGTGTGCCATCAATCTAAATGGAATCGCGAGTTCGGCTGACCTTTATAAAATGTTCGGCCGAACTATTGCCGAAAAAAATGTTCGGCCCCCGATTCTCACAAAAGTGTAACCCAGCTTCACATTTCCGCCCACATGTAAATATTAACTATGATAACTAAATACAAATATTAACTATTTTATCTATAATATTAACTATAATTAACTACATGTAAGTATTTCATATTTTAATTTTTAATCTGAGATTATATTTGAATTATTCAACATTCAGTACATGTAAATATTAAATAAAATATTAACTATGTTAAGTACATGCAAATATTAAGTATTTTAACTATAGTATGAACTATAATAAACTAAATGTAAATATTTTAAATTTGAAATTTTAATCCCACATTCGTTAAATAGTAAACCAATTAGACAATATTCGTTATATAATAAGAATGATTGTTTCTATTCATCACATCACATCAAGTTTTCTGGTATTTGTTAGAGAAAATTTCTGGAGGTGTTGCGTTGCCATTGGTAACTTCATGGAGGAATTGCATTGGCATTGGAGGTGTTGTGTTGCTATTGGTAATTTTGTGGAGGTGTTGCATTGGCATTGGTAACTTCGTGAAGGCATTGCATTGGCATTGGAGGCGTTGTGTTGCTATTCGTAATTTTGTGGAGGCATTGTACTGGCATTGGTGACAACAGTTTTTTGCATTTCAAATGTTAGTTTTCCTTCTATTCTATCAATTTAAAGATGATTTTGGGGAATATCTATTTTTCTATAGTTTTTTGTGTCCAAAAACTATTTTTTTAGGGTTTTCAGGTTTAAAAACCATAATTTTTTTATAATTTTTTAGTGAAGAAAATGCAAAAAGAATTAAAATTTTTAGGGTTTTAAGGACAAAAATTTAGATTTTTTATTTATTTATTTATTAAGACTTATAGGTTCATCTAGACAGAAAAATCCATAGAACGGCCATGAACATAAAAAAAAATAGTAATATTATAACATTTTTTATTTGTTTTTTCTAATCATAAATATGTCAATGGTTTCATTATTTAATTTTATTTATTTATTTATTTTTGTTGAATTTTTTGATTATATATATATATATATATAAAATCTTATTTTTATTCTTTTTAATTTTAAATCTTAAAAAAAATTCTTTATTGTTTTGCCATATATGATATTTTATTTTTATTTTTTTAATTGTATTGTTATATAGTTTTTTTTTTTTTTAATTTATTGTATTGTTATATTAAAACAAATGTTTTTTTTTTTTTTAATTACATTGTATTGGTTTTTTCTTAATTATATAATTTTTAGAAACAAAACATAATTGTTATTTAATATTTTTTTTTTTTTTAATATTCGTTATATTTTGATATTTTAACAATTTTTTTTTTTTTTTTACATAAAGTTTTGATAATTATTTCTTAATTATATTATATAACAATGTTTTTATTATTTTTATATAACAATGTTTTTATTATATTACATAACAATATTTTTATTATATTTATATATAACAATGTTTTTATTAATTTTTAATTGTTTTATTAAAACAAATTAAAAAAAAAATAAAAAATTGTTTTATTAAAACAAATTAAAAACAAAATTAAAAAAAAATAAAAATTAAAAGACAAAATTTTAAAAAATAAATAAATAAATAAATAAATAAAACCAACGCTTGTGCCATGGACCTCGTGGTCGTGCCCGCGGGGCGTCGGAGGTCGACCTAGCGGCGCCACGGGGGGCTGCCCAGTCGGCCTCAGGCCCCCGGCTGGGCGGGAGGCCGATTCCCTGTGGCACCGCCCGACCGACCTCGAGTGCCCTGCGGGCACGACCACGAGGTCCACGGCACAAGTGTTGGTTTTTTTTTATTTTTTAAATTTTTTTTTTTTTTAAATTTTGTTTTTAAATTTAATTTTTTTTTTTAATTTTTAATTTTTTTAATTTGTTTTAATAAAACAATTTTTAGTTTTTGTTTTTTAATTTTTTTTTAAATAAAACAATTAAAAATTAATAAAAACATTGTTATATATAAAAATAATAAAAATATTGTTATATAATATAATAAAAACGTGGTTATATAGAAATAATAAAAACATTGTTATATAACATAATTAATAAATAAGTATTAAAACATTATTTAATAAAAAAAAATGATTTTTAAAAATATCAAATTATGACAAATATATTAAAAATAAAAATAAAAAATAATTTATTAAATAACAATTATGTTTTCTTTTTAAACATTATATAATTAAAAAAAAAAATCTAAGAACATTTGTTTTAATATAACGATACAATAAATTAAAAAAAAAAAACAAAAAAGAAAAAAAAAACTATATAACAATACAATTAATAAACTTAAAAAAAAATATAATATTATAACATTTGTTTTTAACATTTAAATATTTAAATTTCTTTTTTAATTTTTTTTTTAATTTAAGTATTAAAACAACATTATAAAAAAATTAATTTTCTCTTTTATTTTGTTTAAATGCTTTTATTTTATTTTGTTTATTTTTATTTAATTACTATTTAATGTGAAATAGAAATTTGTAATCTTCAAATATATTAAAAGATTATATAAATTTATAAACTTTTATATTATTTTTTTATAATTTTAAGTTTATAATTTTTTATTTAATTGCTATGTAAAGTAAAATAAATTTTTATTTTATTTTATTTTGTTTATTTTTATTCAATTGCTATGTAATGTAAAATTAAATTTTAAAATTTTAAAATATATTAAA
Source organism: Pinus albicaulis (assembly GCA_034641835.2). Classification (NCBI taxonomy): domain Eukaryota; kingdom Viridiplantae; phylum Streptophyta; class Pinopsida; order Pinales; family Pinaceae; genus Pinus; species Pinus albicaulis. The sequence goes on along the minus strand of CM076582.1, from coordinate 1,335,891,932 downwards.
AGATTATAAGTTTTTTAGTTTTAGAAATAAATTTTGTTTATTAAATTTATTGTATCCCCATTATTTTTCCATTAACTAATATATATATATTTTTATCAGGAAAATAGCATCAAAAAAGATTTATGTGAATGTTTCTACACCTACGGCAGCAGCTCCCAAATCTACAGTTGCAGCTCAACGCACTATGGATACAACTCCCAAATCTAAAGTTGCGGCTGAACGCACTATGGACACTGTTGGACACAATAAGGACATTGTTGCACACACTAATAAAATTCAAGCAAGTGGGGCACCAGGTTCATTAAAGCTTATTTCTGATTGGAATAACACTGAGGAAATAGATAAAACTAATTTCTCATGATATCTTGAAGACAGTGAAACGGAGGCTGATATACACATCTATCTGCTTTATGGTATGATTGACTTAAATGAGCCATATGATGTGATGGGCAGAGTACGAGACATATGTATGGTCTCGAATAAAAACACTATTTATGTTCTTGCAAGGAAGGCTCAGAAACGTGAGAAGGTTAGATATCATCTATCAATCGTCAAGTATGACACAGATGAAATAACTTCAAAATTTTCTAAAGAAATAGCAAACAACATTGCAAATAACATTGTAAGTATGCTTATTTTTATTTCCTCTATGCATTATTGTAAGGATGATTCAATTTTTTATAAATTATTGATCATTGACATGTTTTATTTTGTTTCATAGGATTTTGTTCCGAGTCTTTGAAACATGTTTGAAGGTATTTATATGCTGGTGCAAAATGTTATGGATGTGATCAACACTTTCCACAAAGACAAAGTAGAGGAAAGGAGATTTAAGCAAAGAGCAATAGCTCGTGACACTACAATAGTACAAAGAGGGTATCAACCAAGAGTCACTAAGGTGGGTCAATCTAGTAAACTTAAACATGTTCTTTTGAAGGTGTCGAACATGAAACAAAAAATTATGATAGAATTAGTGAGGAGGAGATTAGAAATGTTGTGCAAAAGCAGAGAATAGATCAGACACAAAAAAGAAAAATCAGCAAAGATGTATCTCTTTTACCTCATGAAGGAGAGCTTGTTTATAAAAAAAATGATATGTTATCCAATAAGACTAGGAAATCAAATATTGGTGATCCTATAAAGGTCATGAGCAGCAGTGAAGAACAAAATGAAAGCTCTCACAGAAGCAGAGAAATCACAACACCAGGTGCTGAGTTAGAGGATGGCATTATTAAAACAAAATAAAATCCTATTCGACAAGAGTTGAGGAGGAATAAATTAATTCTTGGTGGCCAAACATTTGAGCTTAATGTTAACCAATTTTATAGCCCAAATGAAGGACAATCTCAATATCAAATTAGAAAGGCCCATCACCTACATGTACATTTAAATCCGAAAACATTGTTCAGGTTCAATCCATATGCCATGTGGTGGATTATGTGGTTCTTGTTGATCCACGTCAGGTTCCCAACAAACAAGAATTTGACAAGACAAAATGTTTTTATTATAAATATTATGTAATTGGATGGAACTATTCGATAGAGGCTAAGATACAATTGATTGCAGAATATCCCAATAGCTATATTTTTCAAACAGTGAAATGCATCATTTACGCTGGCTTAACGGACATAGAATCAAATTTATTGGCATGGGATCATAATGCAGATAATGAGTACAGAATGAAAATGAGTTTCATCCAAAGGGTCAGATTTATTCATAATGAATTCATAGAAAAATGTGGTAGGGATAAGACACAAGTTAGTGTAAGATTTTGAAAGGAATGTTTAATGGAAACAGGTTATCAAATTGATGAAAAAAAAGAAAAAGATGGAAAATTGAATACAAATTTCTTCAGAGGCACAGATAAAATTTTTCAGTTGGCATTTAGAACTGGGGAGGTATGGGATTTGATTGATGATATTTTTGATCGGTGGGAGAATATTTCCATAAAAAATCAGAAGGTTAGAAAGAGTAAACCCATAATATGTACGAACAGTAAGGCGGGTCCTGAAATGAAGAAGCTTCTAGAGGATATGACTATCACACCTTGGAGAACAATACAAGGTGTGAAGGATGATAAATTAGTCAAATCAGCATTAGCCCGTGTGAAGTCGGGTGAATTATCAATGGAAGAAATGTGTGCAGAATTTCAAAATTAAGTTTCTTGAATTATTTCTTATTTTTCTTTCATTATAATTTTCTTTTAAATAAAACATAATGATGTTGGTAGAATTTGTTATAAATGTCAGTATATTAACAATTTTAACTTGATTTATTCAATCATAATTTTTTTATGAAAATACAAGAACACATGGTTAAAATATTGAATGAAGACAGTTGGGATGATGTTGTACGCAACTACCCAGAAGCAACTTCTACATAAACACTAAAAGAGTTTTATATTGCATTCAATAAGGTATGTTGATTTATAAATTCATTTTATTCATATTTAAACTATTTTTATTTTATTACTTACACACACACACACACACAGAGATATATATATATATGTCATTAAAGATGTCGAAGAAGGATGGAAATGGAGTACCAGATACTTTCAAAAGCTTTATTGAAAAAATTAAAATGGAGAACATGAGAAGGAAGCATCTTATAAATGTTGAACTTGATCCTACTCTTAATCATTACATTTGGAATGGGCTCGACAGTGTCCAATATCAAATAATACAAGGTGGATGTGAAGACATTGCATCACTAATACCTAAAAGGGAATATGGCCTAGTTATTGCAGATATTCCTCATGGTTTCAATTTTCGATACATTGAATATGATAGAGAACCATATACTTATCAAGCTTTTAGTAAAGTGGTTACGTTTTTTCAAAAAGTGACAACATCACCACTTTGGCGATTTGTGACATTTCATTCAGACACACAGCTTCCAATTTTATTAACAAGATTCAAGGGTAAAGCAAACTCAAGGATGCAACTTACATGGTAAGACTTTGAAATTGTATGTTTGATTCCTCCTAAATTTTTTTTAATCATGTAAAATTTAATTGAACTTTTATTATGTTATGTTATAGGCAAAAGTCAAATATTGTTTCTTCCGAATATCGGCCTATTATAAATGATTGTGAGTTCACCCATGTTGAATGTTGGAAAAAAGACGATAGCTATAAGCATATTATTACGAATCGAGTAGATTGGAAGAGTAATAGTCAAGTATTGGTTTATGATGCAGTTGTAAGAAGACTAACATATGAGGATAAAGATGCAAAAGGAGATATAGTTAACATTTATCAACAACCACAAGCATTGATTAACTATCTTATAGATCTATGTTCAAATGAAGGAGAATGGGTTTTGGATTTATTCTTAGGTTCAGGTAAGTTTTATTATACAAATTTAAATTTAAATATTGTCTTTTTTACTTTTTATGTCTCCATACTAATTTTCTTACTTATTTTTTTTGTGCTTGATGATTAGGTACAACACTAGGATGTCGCCTACTAAAAGGAAGAAATTGCATTTCCATTCAGAAAGACCCAGTTCAATACAAATTTACTCAACAAAGAATTAACGCTCTTAAATTCATTCTAGATGCGAAGCAAGAAGTTGGTTTGAGGAAAGGAGATTTTAATGAATGACGTGCGGAAAAAAAAACAAAGGAATCTCAACCACCATTATATGGAATGATTGGAAAGGGACACTTTAGAAGATTTGCTGACATGAAAGATCCATTAGAAGATGACAATGATCAAAATGAAGAAGAAAATGTTGTGGAAAAAGCCATCAATGCTATTCTAGATGATGTTGAAGATGTATTAGTTGATATTGTTGATGATGTTTAAGTTATGCTTGCAAACAAAGCTTATTTTTGAGAACTATTAATCATTTTTACTTGTAATGTTTAGACTTTGATATTTTATGAGAACAACCCTTATTTTTTTCAAAAAACATGTGATTGCTATTATTTTTTGACATAAAATTCAATAAAAATGTTATTTTCTTAAGTTTTTTTGTTAAGATTCTCCCAAAAAATTAGTTTATTTAACATGTTTTTTCCAAAAAAAAGTCTGTAAAAGTGTATTTTTTGCATTGTATTTATATTGAAAAATAGTATTTTTTGTCATATGGTTCAAAATATTGGTTTTTTAGCGACAATTATTTGATGTGCATTGAAAATTTATTTAACAATACATAAACATGTAGAAAATATAAACTTTAGAATATTGACCCTTTTTCCATCTTTTATCTATCTGAAAAAGTGAAGATATCATTACAAGTTTTTATTTTTAAAAAAATCATTTTTTTATTTTTAAAACACAAGTACATAAATGCACTTAAAAATAAACATCTCATGGAAGAAGAAGACATTAGAAAATATATAGTGTCAAAATCAATTCTATAAAAAAACATTGGTGATGATACACCACCACTATTCAAAATCGACATAAAAACATCACATAAAAAAATATATATATTAATAAAAAAAAAAAAAAGCAAAATGAAAAAAACTTAAAGTGCCAAAAACATGCTCAATTTTTTTTTTTGTTCATTCTACATCGCCACTTTTTCAAAATCAGGTGTTTTTATTGATACTTCAAAAAGTAGGTAACAATGAGGTTACCTATTTCATCGGTAACAGTGTTTTGACATCATCGTGCCATTGAGGCATTTTTCACAGTGAATTCAAGGTCTTCGTCCTCAGTTCTTGTTAGGAAATATTACTCCTCACCCCCGAGTGCAAGTTAATCCTACCGATCCTCCATCGAGTCCTCCTCTCTCCGAGTCTACTAATTCCTTTGATTATGCATCTTATTTACCTCATATCACCACCATCTCATGTACTAATGCAGGTGCGAGAAACCAAGGTGGTACCTCAATTCCTACTCGGTTAATACCACTAGTGGAACCTCAGATGGTACGGTCACACCTACTCCATTTCTACCTTTTATGGTTTGTTTTTATCTTCCAAATTTTAATAAGCTTATCAATGATCCCCTTCTACATAACCAAATTTGGGCAATTTGGCCTATTAAATTTCCTTCTAACATTCCCAATTTTGAAGGAAATCCTAGAGAAGACCACACTAATCATGTTTTCTCATTTCACATGTCGTGTTAGTCTAATTCCATTACTGATAATTCATTTCGTGTTCATTTATTCCAACACACGCTAACTAGAGATGTGACTAAGTGGTATGTCGACCAACCTTGTGCCTCTCATTCTACTTTTGGGACTCTCTCTAAAGCTTTCTTATCATATTTTCAGCTACCTCTCCATTATGACACTAGAATGGAACACTTGACTTCATTTCCTCAAAATGATTCCACTTTCCTTTCTAACCATGTCCACGAATGGCACAGAAGGAGGAGCACGTGTAGGCCTCCTACTTTTGAAGACCGTGTCTATATGGATTGGTTTCTTAGATTGTTTCTGGTCCCTGTAGGTAAATATTTTGCATGAAACTTCCCTAAGATAGAGGAATATGTGCTCCAAATATCCTTAAGGTATGACTTGGTTTATGCCCAATCTGGTTATATTTATACCATTCTACCAGACCTTCCTAGGCCCGATGATGCCAATGCACCAAGGGCATCTCATTCTGCCTATGGTAGCATTGGATCAATTTAAAAATCTTATCATAACCCATATTCTCTCCATCATATGAGTTATGGTCCACCCTAGGGGGGACCAGTACCTCCCAAAATTATCCCCCTCCCCCAGGGAACCTTTATCTAGGTCAAAGCATACCATACACATATCCCCATTTGCATGACTGGATGCCAAGGCAAGCTATTTCTCATCCCGTTTATTCAAAATTTTCCCCTCAGTATGCTCCTTATGCACTGCCTATTGCATCAAGCACTTCAGCCTCCCATTCCTCTTCAACCTCTACCATAGCAACCACGTCCTCCTCAATTTTTGGTTTATGCTCAACAGAGCAAGGCCAATCCCCCCAACACCAGGAAGAAGAAAAATGGGAAAGGTAATAGGAATCAACCATCCCAAGGTAATGAGGGTAACCAAGGTTCTCCACCTAATCAACCTCAGGGAAATTAGCCTAATCTCGCAACCCAGCAACAAGGTGGACAACCCAAGTTGAACAAGGCCCTTCATACATATGAGTCTTTTACATGTTGCAGCGTATATGGCCATTGCATTCATGACTGCCCAGTTTTACCATAGATGCGTTAAGTATGGGAAGCCCAAGTAGGTACTTCTATAAGAGAGTATCCCATGGCTCATCTTCCTTAGGCCCCTGCTTCATCTCAGCTGGCAGTGCTTATCAACCCATTTCCTCACCAAGGATACATATCTTCCCAATCCACACAAGGTCAGGAAACACCTCAACTTTCACAATATGGTCCCAATCATTATCATACTCTCATGATGTATTTTGAGGTCGTCAACATTGAACATGTTAATCTTTAGACTCGTTCACGCTAGTGTGAAAAGGTACCTGCTAAGTCGGTGATTGAGTCACAACCAAAATTTTTCACAGAGTCCATTATGTCATAAAATGCTACCTTAGCAAGATCCCCAAAGGAAAATTACATCGTAATGCTACTTTAGACAAATCCAGACATACATAAAACATAATAAATGACTTGGTGTAGTCTCTTACCACCATGTCAACACTAGAATTTCTCTAGTCATTCGCATCCCAACATAAAGTTATAATTAATGGCTTGGGCATTGTGGATCCTTTAGATAACCACATGATCATCTCTGACATTGACCAATCATAAAATACTCCACTCCCTTCATCCTTTGCTTTTTGAATACCAGTCTCAACAAGAAACACCATTGTACAATGGTGTATGAATGACGAATGAGCCTCCACCGTTGTGACGGATGTTAGTGTTTGGAAAAAAATTAACTCACCATAACTGTCCCCATCCACCATAACTCTCTATGCATGGGACGATCATCCATCTCAAACCCTTGGCTTAATTCACAAATGTGCTATAATTGTTGCTGACATGACAGTCTCAATTGATATTGAATTCATCGACACCCTAGTGAATTACAACATCCTTCTCGGTCGTAGTCACACCTATGTCATGTAATTTTCCACATTTGCATGTTTCCATAGGATGTGCTTTCCCCATAACGGAAAGACTGTACCAGTCGATCAATTGAATTATTATGATCTTAAGGCACAAAATTCTCCTCAACTTAAGATTTCATCCATGACTGATGGTACACATGTCTTTTCCCTCACCAATGATTCACTAGGAGTCTATAAAGATTCCGCTTTTCTTGGTGCCTACTTGTTGTGACCAGCAACAACCCCCCTTTTTATTTAATATTAGTAATAATACTAAATAAATGGGGACCCTTAGTTAAAAAATCCAAAAAATCAATTAGGATTTGTTTTCCTTTTCAAATAAAACTTTCTATCATAAACATAGAGAAATCCCTTAGAAAGAACATTAAGAAACACTTAAGTTTATGATAGATTACAATAAAATTGTTCTTTAAACAAAATACCGCACCCATCGCAAAATGATATATATCTTTTATAAAAATGAAAATGCGATTCTGCGCTTTTGCGATAATGCGATCCCAAAAAGCCTATACAATAAACATATTGGTCGCATATCACATAGTGCAGAAAATAGAAATGTTAAAAGAATATCTTTTGCGCTGTTTACCATTTTGCGCTTTTGCGAGATTTGCGATATGCGCTTTTGCGCTATTGCGCAATTTCCGCTTTTGCGCTATTTTACATAACTGCGATGGCTTCATTTTGCGATATTGCGATATTGCGACATTGCGATATTGCGATATTGCGCAGCGAATCACAGATCGCAATATCGCAGATTCATGTAGGTGCATTGTCCAAAGGCAATCTTCGCATATATCAAATCTGTTATGCACTTTAATGATTAAATTAAATGATTGGATTGACAATTAATGGTAAATGAGATTTTGTTTTGATTGAAAGTCGTTTCACGATTAAAATATTATATTTCATCTGCCTTCACATTTAAAACAGTCTCATCACCTTTCTTATGCCATTACTCTCATTTACTCGTAAAACGCAGGCACGAAGAAGCAAACGTCTATACAAAGCTTTCACTAAACACTATGGGTAAGAAGGAGAAGAGCTCGAATTCTGAAAACAGAGAAATGGCTTCGTTGTATGCAGACACCGCTTGTAATAAGGATGCCGGTATATCCACTTGGGAAGGAATGTATAATCTGTTAGAAGAAGAAAATCCTGTGGTGATGAAAGTTGTGGCTACAACAGGTTCTAGTAATACGTCTGAAGCAACCCTCAAAGAACTGGCTTGTTCATTTCTCCATAGGATAGCGGCAAGGTCGAGGATTCTCCCGTATACGGACATGGTAAAATGGGTGTTGGGCAGCACTGATATTTCAGACAGGCAATTTAAAACTCCATCTGAAGAGCCAATCGAGTCATTCACCATGGAAGACGTGAGGCTAATGTATAAGTCGTCGGAACCTCATGCGCCTTATAATAAGCAATTTATGAAAGAATTTTCCAGAGAACATGCGAATTTGTCATAATGCACACAAGAATGGACCAAAAGAGATGAGTCATTGAAGAAAAACAAACACGGGTGGACAGTACCAGAAAAGGATGTTTTAGACGCTGTTCACAAGTTCAAATATCCAAGTGGGCAAATTGACACAGTTTCTACCACAAGATAAGGTATGTAAGTTTGCCAAAATTATCCTCTATAGAGCTTTAAGAAGTTACTAAAGAAGCTGTTGGAGGTCAAGAGTTCTCAAAGAAACATAAAGCTCTTCTTGAGAAAAGTCGGGAGTCGAAGAGACTTGAAATAACTATAAGACAAAATGAGGAAACATTGACCAAATTCAAGACACTTAATGCTGAGTAAGGAAAAAGATGTGGAGCATGTTCAGCACAGAGAAAAATTACTGCGAAAGGTCAAATCGATAAAAAGAAACTACTTTGGCTAAAGTATGATATGAGAAAATGGTGAAGAAAAATCAAGATGAAATTGCAAAATTAATAACAGAGCAAAAAGCTCCAATAAAGGAAAATGTAGTTGTAAAGGCATCAGAGGAAGCGGCTACAGCGGCAAACACTCTTACTGATTGTGTAAATGATAATTTACACAAAGCTAATTTGATTCTAGAAACTGTTCCAGGATATCTCCCACAGGCACATCAATTGCAAACGGAATAGAGGCAAAAGGCAGAAGAAAGAGAAAAATCAATTCAAGGGCTGACAAGATTAAATTGGGACTCATACTGGGCGTACTTGGTGAAGCCACACAGTCAGCATAGTGCGCTTAATTGTATTATCAATGCTACAGAGAAGATTGCGCCTATGCTTGCCGACTCTGTCTTTTCAGGACAGTTGAATTCTGAAGTCGGTCAACCGCATCTTCTCAAAACTATGCTAGATGCCTGCAAGTTTAAAGATCAAGTTCATAGATAGTTAGATTTAGTTTTTTTTACTGTATTTTAGCCTAGGAAAAGGACGGTCATTGAACCGAATCCTTAATTTTTGTAATAAGACTATTTTTAGATTTAGCTAAGTAGTTTTTAAACCCTTCTCATGCATTTAGAGAAGGGTCCTGGATCTTAATATTTTTTGACTTGGAGATTGCATTTCTGTACTCCATTGTCTTATGTATTTTTAAAAAGGATCACATCTGGTGATTTTTATGTGGAATTATCTTTGAAGTGTTGCATTTCTGTACCTTGGAATTTGATTTTGCATCAGAGTTACTGGATTAGAGTATCAGATTTCATTTGAAAGTCTTCAAGATGAATGAGGTATTTCTATCCATTCACTGTTGATTTCTTTTGTCTTATGATATTCGCTTTAAAATTGCTATCATTTATATATATTTGTTTTCACAACGCTTCCTTTTATATATCATTTCTGAGTATAATTGAAACATTATCTTTCATAAGTATATATAGATGGTATACAATGATGAATGCAATATGCTAATACAACTCTATTTAATTTCTTAAACATAGTTATCTTTATTTGTTTCTGCACATTTCAATTTAAATAATAATACATTTTCATGGTTATTGTTAAATTGGAACAATCTTAAATTGTATTCACATATAATTACCCGGGTTAGTGTTAGAATTTATTTATCAGTATTTAGTTTAAATTAGATAGATTTATTTCAGTTAATTTAGTCCCATTTCCACCCATCCAAACCAATCCATTTAGTTATAAGGAAACTGGTCCTTTAAATCTAGTCGGAGCCACCATACCAAACGGAAAAGGAGTTGTCTTAAGGTCCCGACCGGGTGGTTTTCCCCGATGTTTGAAGCAGAGATTTTCTAGGCTTCAACATTTTTGGTGCTAGAAGGAGGGCCTGAGCTATGAATGGCAAGTAAATATTTATCCACAAGCCATTCTGAGAGCAAAAAACCCTCATTAACTTCTTCAATTTCTTCTGAAATTCAAAATCCTAGAGAAGAAATTGCAGAAAATATTCAGACACCCACTACCAAAATCTCAAAACATTCAGACAATCAACATCCTGAGTCTCCTGAAGTTCAAGATTTAATTCATAAATTGAAAGGATTCTCATTATCTCTAGAAGAGTCTGAAATATCTGAAGGTAGTGTCACTTCAAAATTTGTTTCTTCCAAACCTCTTACTAGGCTTCAAAGTGAAAAACTTGGTATTTCTCCGAAAGAATTCCCTTTACCTAGTAGAAGTAAGACAAGAAAAACTCAATCGGAATCAGTAAGTGATATAAGTTCAACATCTAATATTCAAATACCTGTTTCCGAAATCCCATCTCAACAAAGTACAATTGTTTCCATATCATCTCCTCAATCATCATCTGCTCAATCATCATCAATCTCAACATCATCTATTCCAACAACTTCCATTCAAACACCACCAGTTTCTACTACTCCTCCAATAGTTGTTCCAATAATGGCTAGACCATGGGCTACTCCAGGGGCAGTCAACATGGCTGCACCTTTACATGATTTACCAGACAATCCTGGAAAATGGCTTCCAAAATTTAGTCCAGATCTTAACATTCGAGCTGAAGAACATATCAATAACTTTATGCTGGCTATTAATTTGAATGGAGTCACACATGAAGATTTTGTAGTTAGACTATTCCCTTATACTCTTCAAGGAATAGCAGGATCATGGTACTTTTCATTACCATCAGGATCCATAACAAGTTGGGACATTTTTGCAAATAATTTTTTAACCAAATTTGGAGATGACCGATCAATAGCAACTTTACTCAATGACCTCTCAAATTTGAAGATAGAACCCAAGGAACCCATTAAAGAATTCAACGCTGGATTCAACAAACTCTTGAACAAAATCCACACAGATTCACAGCCTAGTGAACAAGTCAGAATCGAATGGTACATAACTGCCTTACCCTCAAACATAGCAATTTTCGTAGACAGAGCTGCAAAGCCTACGTTAGTTGAGAATATGAAAGAAGCTATTGCAGTAGAAAAACGAATTACTTCTCTAGAAAAGAAAAATGCTATCGAGGAAAGGAAATCAAAGAAAGTCAGCTTCAAAGATGATTCAAAGAAAAAGGCCAAAGACCCATACGACATGGAAGGTTTACAGAAAGTTCTTAAAACCATGTCAAATGAAATGGTTGAAATTAAAAAACAAGTAGCTGAAACTTCTACCAAGAAACCATTCCAAAATTTCAGAAGAAACCAAGTTGAATCTAAACCTCCTAATGCAATCTCTAATGCAGAATCAGAGGAAGAGGAAGAAGAAGAAGATACATCTCTAGTATCAGATGAGGAAAATGAGAATGAAGAAATAGCTGAATTGAATGGAATGTGGGATTTTATTCTCCCTAATTCTGATAGTGAAGAAGCTATGCCTGTAAGTACTAGGAGTAAATCTATATCGGAACTAATGCAAACAGTTCCTAAAAAGAAAATTACAACTCCAAATACCAAAGACAAATCCCCAGTAAAGAAAACTTCTCCATTACCTACTCAAAATCAGCCATCATCTTCTAATCCTCATACATCAACAGCAAAGACTTTAGTAGTGTCAGATCTTGTGGAATACAACATTGTCGAGGACATGAAAAAGATCAAAGCTAACATTTCCTTACATGAACTCAACAAACTAAAACACCAGCAAAGGTTGTTATTGAAAGAATTAAACGCTACACCAATTTCTCCTTTACCAAATGGTGTAGTTGCAAAAGCAGCGAGAGGAGCTGGTAAGCCACCAGATAAGGTAGATGCTACTGATACAGTGCTCATTGGAGAAAAGTCAAATTCTCAAACTCCTCCTTTTCTTTTGACTTATGAGATGTACAATAAAAATCTGCACAATTGTTTGATTGATTCTGGAGCTTCTTCCAATATAATGCCTACTTCTGTCTGTGCTAAATTGAATATCGAACCACAGAAATCAGCAGTTCATATCGTTCAATTGGATCGCTCTAAAGTTCAAGTTGTGGGAGAAATCAATTCAGTTACTATCAGATTAGCTTCTGATCCTAGGATTGTCCAAAGAATTGATATTTTGATTGCTGATATTCCTGAATTCTATGGATTAATCTTAAGCAGGGACTGGTCTGCGAAACTTAATGGTTATATCTCAATTGATTATTCACATATGTGGCTTCCCTACAAAGGGAAACCAAATCAAATCAAAATTGAACGAGAAAAACATATGACGCACACTGTCACTGAATTCGAACAACCTAATGAGCCTGTGGCATTCAACAACAATATTCTTGGAGGTTATTCTACTGGATCATTTATGGGAAACTTCGAAGCACCTCAATCACCTTTTTCTGTAAATACTTTTGTTTCTCAAATAGAAATTTTTTCACAATCTGATCCTTCCAGAATTGTAAATATTTCTAATGTAATTGTAGATAAGCCAATAGATAAGTCTTTATTTTGGTCGTTATATTTTGATGGATCAAAGTCTAGTGATGGAGCTGGAGCTGGATGCATCTTAATTGATCCAGATGGGGAGAAAACCATGCTGTCATGTAGGTTAGAATTTGAGTGTACTAACAATACCACAGAATATGAAGCCTTGGTTCAAGGACTTTATAAAGCTATAGGGTTAGATATTAAATACTTGAAAGTCTTTGGTGATTCCGAAATTGTCATAAAACAAGTTAGGAATACTATTCATTGCCTTTCAAGACATATTAAACACTATCAAACCCTAGTACAAGATCTCACAACTCATTTTTTAGCATTCAATATTTCTCCTATTCCTAGGAATCAGAATACATCAGCTGACTTGTTAGCTAATGTTGCATCTAAACTCCTACCTGCTGAAGATTGCAGTCCTGATAGGTTTTCTGTAGAATTGATTTTTCATCCGTCTGTCCCAGATAATGTTACAAATTGGAGAGTATTCTATCATGATCAAGATATTCTAAATTTCATGACTTCAGAGAAATCATATGATGAACAAATTATTGACGAAGATGATCATGATTTACAAATTTCTTCAAAAGATAATGAAAATCCCATTATGAAATCTGTTGTTAAATTAGAGGATTTATATGACATTAAAGACAGATTCAAGAAATTCACTAATGCTAAACTTCAAAGTTTCACTTTGAAGTTTGAATTAGTAAATCTTGGTTCTGATTCTAAACCTCAAAATGTTAATTTAGGACTCAATTTAACACCAGAGGAAAGTAATGTGTTCATTAAACTGCTGAACAAATATAAAAACGTTTTTTCTTGGAATTATGATGATCTAAAAACGTATGATACTTCGGTTATTCAACACACAATTCCAATGCTTCCTGATATTAAACCTGTTCAATAGAAGTTGAGAAAGATTCATCCAAATCTCAAAATTCAAATCAAACCAGAACTTAATAAACTTTTAAAAGCCAAAATCATCTTTCCGGTCAGACACTCCAATTGGGTCTCCAATATGGTACTTGTAAGGAAGAAGAATGGTGATATAAGAATCTGTATTGATTTCGGAAATTTAAACAAGCCATGTTTAAAAGAAAATTTCCCATTGCCAACCATGGAACAGATACTTCAAAAGGTAGCTGGTTCTGAACTTATGTCCTTTCTCGATGGATTTTCAGGCTATAATCAAGTTTTAGTTCATCCAGATGACAGATTGAAAACAACTTTCAGAACAAAATTAGAACTGGTGCTTATCAAAATGCCCTTTTGGTCTAATAAATGAGCAACTTTTCAAAGAGCCATGGATAGCATTTTAAAGGTCCATCAATAACCGCCTGTTGTTTATCTTGATGACATAACAAGATTTTCAAAAAGAGAGCAAATCATCTACATGATTTAAAACAAATATTTGAAAGATGTAGAAGGTTTATATTTCCTAAATCAAGAAACTTTTTCTTTGCTTTACTTAAGAAAAAATCTTAGATTTTTTTATGTCAAAGATGGTATATATATTGATCCGTATTGCAGTGAAAGAATGATATTTTTAATGCAGAAGTATGCAAAACGTGGTTCAGTTTCTTTCTAAGACTAATTTGTTAAAAGATTCATCCCTAATTTTTCTTTAATTGTTTTATCTATGCAAAATATGATCAAGAAGAATTCAATATTCAAATGGGCGCGTAAAGAGAAAGAAGCTTTTGAGGCAATCAAACAAGCGATCATTAATGCACCATCATTGAATACCCCAGATTTTTCTAAAGATTTTACTTTGTATACTCTCGCCACTGAAACATCCTATGCAGCCGTTTTAACACAACTCAATGATCAATAAATCGAAGCACCAATTTCTTTATTTAGTTCAAATCTGCAAGGAGCTGAGCTTAATTATTCTGATGTTGAAAAACAAGCCTTTGCTGTGTTTAAATCAATCAAACATTTTAGACCTTTTCTCTTGAAAACACATACAAAAATCATTGTCCCATTCTATGCAGTGAGGCAATTATTAATTCAAAAAGAAGTAGGAGAAAAGAGAGCTAACTGGGTAACAGCCTTGCAAGAATATGATATTGATATTAAACCAGCTAAGATTGTTAGAGGACAAGGTTTTTACAGATTATTGGCAGGAGCTCATAACATACCAGAAAATCAAGATTCAAATCAAGATATTCAAGTAAGTCAGATAAGTGTTACAGATTCTGAATCTCAGTATGCTGATCTTATCTATTACTTGAAAAATAGGTATGCTCCTTCTAATCTCAGCTATAAGAGTAAACGCGCTTTAAGGTTAAAGGCTATTAAATATGAGATCATTGATAATGTGTTATTTAGAAAAAATTATGATTCAATTTTATTAAGATGTCTTGAAAAAACTGAAGCTGAAAAGGTTTTGCAGGAATTGCATGATGGACCAGCAGGAGGTCATTTTGGAGGTGATACCACAGCTCACAAAATAATTCGTGCTGGTTATTACTGGCCTACCCTTTTTAAAGATATGCATGATTACGTAAGGAAGTGCCAAATTTGTCAAACTGCAAGTGGAAGACAAAGGAAACCAGCTTTTCCTTTGCAACCAGTAACTATTGAGCAACCATTTGAACAATGGGGGCTTGACATTATTGGTGAGATAGTACCTCATTCTTCCAAACATCACAAGTACATCCTTACTGCAACTGATTACTTTACGAAATGGGTAGAGGCAATCCCATTGAAGGTAGCCAATTCTGATGCAATTATTGATTTCATAGATCAATTCATCATAACCAGGTTTGGTGTACCTAACGCTCTAGTCTTTGATAACACATCTTACTTCTCTGGAAATAGTTTAATAGAATTTGCAGTCAAAAGAGGTTTTAAATTAAAATATTCAGCAAATTATTATCCACAAGGTAATGGTTTGGTTGAATCCACTAACAAAAATCTTATCAAAATCATTAAAAGGACCATTGATCAAAATCAAAAGAATTGGCACAAGTCTTTAATCTTTGCATTATGGGCTGATCGTATCACTGAAAAAGCTTCAATAGGGACTTCACCTTTCAATTTAGTTTATGGAAAAGAAGCTGTGATACCATCAAATTTAACTCTTCCATCATTAGCCCTAGTGCAATTTATTGAAGAAAATCTTTCTTCATCCATTCAATTGAGATATGATCAAATCCTTAAACTAGAAGAAGATAGAGATAAAGCAAAAATTATTCATGAAAAACATCAACAGCTTGTAAAATATTCTTTTGATGCAAGTTCTACCGGCTCAAAATTTTTGTCAATTGGTGATCTTGTTCTGAAATGGGATAAAGCACACGAAGAAAAAGGTAAACATACCAAGTTTCAGAAAATGTGGCTTGGACCATTTCAGATCGTTGAGAAGATAGGCTCAAATACATTCATACTCCAAGATCTAACAGGTAAGAGAGAATATCTTCCTGTAAATGGGCTTATCTTGAAGAAATTCTTTTCATAAGGAGGTAAACCCTTCTTAAAATGTATATATTCCTTTCTGCAGAATTTTGATTGTTTTTGTTTTTGCAAATAAAGGTTGTTAATGAGTCTCTGATTGACTGTTTACTATTTAAGAAAATTTCTTCGAAAGAATATTATAAATATATATTTTGTGTAAATAAGAATTTTTAAAGTAATGATCACAGTTTTTGAATAGTTTAAAATAAGATGTTAAACTTTGAAGGATTATTCCAATCATTTACATGATCTTTTGAAAACTTGAGAAGAATGTAAATCATCATAGGTTTATTGAGCAGAGAAAGGTTATCTGTAAAAGTAAGGATTTTTCAAAGTTTTGGAACTCAAAAAACTCTGAAAATTGTCATCCATTGATTCTTAAAGATAAAACTATTTCACCCCATCCATTTAAGTTTTGATTTTTTAGAATGTAATTCTAAGAAATTTGAAAAGTTAAGAGATAAGAGGTCTCATTATGAGCCGACTTACCATGTTCATAAGGAGTAATAAAAATGACATTACCAATACTGCATACCAAAACAGGGTAATGGCTTATAAATATAAGACAAGGGGTCTCATCACGAGCCAACTTGTTCAGTTTAATTATAACTAGTGAATGGCATTGTTATTAACTGGCTACCAAACCAAAACAATGGCTCTTAAAATAAAAAATAAGTAAAAGACAAAAACATGAGATAATAAGTCTTATGAATTTATCTTTTAAAAAGTCATAATTTTAGTTGGATGAGACAATGAATGGTTAATGGTTTAAAGGTAACCCTGTCGAGACTATGAATGTTTGCTGGCAGCAGAGGCAATACCTATGGCAATAGAGTATATTATAAAACCAAAACTTGGAGAAATCCACTTACTTCATTATTAACACCAATCAAAGCTTGAAATAACCCAAAATGTTTTTATTCTTAAGGAATTAGAAAGAAATTATGAAATGATTTTTACTTTTCCTTCATAGATACATTTTATTTGAATTATCCTAAGATAGTTTTCATTATCTTTAAAAATCTGTACTTACTAAAGATATAGTGTTCATTTTATTTTTTCAGAGATAACTGTTTCTTTCAGTGAATCACCAATTGTTGTGACCAGCAACAACCCCCCTTTTTATTTAATATTAGTAATAATACTAAATAAATGGGGACCCTTAGTTAAAAAATCCAAAAAATCAATTAGGATTTGTTTTCCCTTTCGAATAAAACTTTCTATCATAAACTTAGAGAAATCCCTTAGAAAGAACATTAAGAAACACTTAATTTTATGATAGATTACAATAAAATTGTTCTTTAAACAAAATACCGCACCCATCGCAAAATGATATATATCTTTTATAAAACTGAAAATGTGATTTTTTGCTTTTGCGATAATGCGATCCCAAAAAGCCTATACAATAAACATATTGGTTGCAGATCACATAGCGCAGAAAACAGAAATGTTAAAATAATATCTTTTGCGCTGTTTACCATTTTTCACTTTTGCGAGATTTGCGATATGCGCTTTTGCGCTATTGCGCAATTTCCGCTTTTGCGCTATTTTACATAACTGTGATGGCTTCATTTTGCGATATTGCGATATTGCGACATTGCGATATTGCGATATTGCGCAGCAAATCACAGATCGCAATATCGCAGATTCATGTAGGCGCGTTGTCCAAAGGCAATCTTCCCATATATCAAATCTGTTATGCGCTTTAATGATTAAATTAAATGATTGGATTGACAATTAATGGTAAATGAGATTTTGTTTTAATTGAAAGTCGTTTCACGATCAAAATATTATATTTCATCCGCCTTCACATTTAAAACAGTCTCATCACCTTTTTTATGCCATTACTCTCATTTACTCGTAAAACGCAGGCACGAAGGAGCAAACCTCTATACAAAGCTTTCACTAAACACTATGGGTAAGAAGGAGAAGAGCTCAAATTCTGAAAACAGAGAAATGGCTTCATTGTATGCAGACACCGCTTGTAATAAGGATGTTGGTATATCCACTTGGGAAGGAATGTATAATCTGTTAGAAGAAGAAAATCCTATGGTGATGAAAGTTGTGGCTACAGCAGGTTCTAGTAATACGTCTGAAGCAACCCTCAAAGAACTGGCTTGTTCATTTCTCCATAGGATAGCGGCAAGGCCGAGGATTCTCCCGTATACGGACATGGTAAAATGGGTGCTGGGCAGCACTGATATTTCAGACAGGCAATTTAGAACTCCATCTGAAGAGCCAATCGGGTCATTCACCACGGAAGACGTGAGGCTGATGTATAAGTTGCCAGAACCTTATGTGCCTTATAATAAGCAATTTATGAAAGAATTTTCCAGAGAACATGCGAATTTTTCAGAATGCACACAGGAATGGACCAAAAGAGATGAGTCATTGAAGAAAAACAAACACGGGTGGACAGTACCAAAAAAGGATGTTTTAGACGCTGTTCACAAGTTCAAATATCCAAGTGGGCAAATTGACACAGTTTCTACCACAAGATAAGGTATGTAAGTTTGCCAAAATTATCCTCTATAAAGCTCTTAGAAGTTACTAAAGAAGCTGTTGGAGGTCAAGAGTTCTCAGAGAAACATAAAGCTCTTCTTGAGAAAAGTCGGGAGTCGAAGAGACTTGAAATAACTGTAAGACAAAATGAGGAAACATTGACCAAATTCAAGACACTTAATGCTGAGTAAGGAAAAAGATGTGGAGCCTGTTCGGCACAGAGAAAAATTACTGCGAAAGGTCAAATCGATAAAAATAAACTACTTTGGCTAAAGTATGATATGAGAAAATGGTGAAGCAAAATCAAGATGAAATTGCGAAATTAATAACGGAGCAAAAAGCTCTAATAAAGGAAAATGTAGTTGTAAAGGCATCAGAGGAGGCGGCTACAGTGGCAAACACTCTTACTGATTGTGTAAATGATAATTTACACAAAGCTAATTTGATTCCAGAAACTATTCCAGGATATCTCCCATAGGCACATCAATTGCAAATGGAATGGAGGCAAAAGGCAGAAGAAAGAGCAAAATCAATTCAAGGGCTGACAAGATTAAATTGGGACTCATACTGGGCGTACTTAGTGAAGCCACACAGTCAGCACAGTGTGCTTAATTGTATCATCAATGCTACAGAGAAGATTGCGCCTACGCTTGTCGACTCTATCTTTTCAGGACAGTTGAATTCTGAAGTCGGTCAACCGCATCTTCTCAAAACTATACTAGATGCCTGCAAGTTTAAAGATCAAGTTCATAGATAGTTAGATTTAGTTTTAATTTTATTGTATTTTAGCCTAGGAAAAGGACGGTCATTGAATCGAATCCTTAATTTTTGTAATAAGACTATTTTTAGATTTAGCTAAGTAGTATTTAAACCCTTCTCATGCATTTAGAGAAGGGTCCTGGATCTTAATATTTTTTGACTTGGAGATAGCATTTCTATACTCCATTGTCTTATATATTTTTAAAAAGGATCACATCTGGTGATTTTCATGTGGAATTATCTTTGAAGTGTTGCATTTCTGTACCTTGGAATTTGATTTTGCATCAGAGTTACTGGATTAGAATATCACATTGCATTTGAAAGTCTTCGAGATGAATGAGGTATTTCTATCCTTTCACTGTTGATTTCTTTTGTCTTATGATATTAGCTTTAAAATTTCTATCATTTATATATATTTGTTTTCACAACGCTTCCTTTTATATATCATTTCTGAGTATAATTGAAACGTTATCTTTCATAAGTATATATAGATGGTATACAATGATGAATGCAATATGCTAATACAACTTTGTTTAATTTCTTAAACAGAGTTATCTTTATTTGTTTCTGCACATTTCAATTTAAATAATAATACATTTTCATGGTTATTGTTAAATTGGAAAAATCTTAAGTTGTATTCACATATAATTACCCGGGTTAGTGTTAGAATTTCTTTACCAGTATTTAGTTTAAATTAGATAATAGATTTATTTCAGTTAATTTAGTCCCATTTCCACCCATCCAAACCAATCCATTTAGTTATAAGGAAACTGGTCCTTTAAATCCAGTCGGAGCCACCATACCAAACGGAAAAGGAGTTGTCCTAAGGTCCCGACCTGGTGGTTTTCCCCGATGTTTGAAGCAGAGATTTTCTAGGCTTCAACACTACTATGGTCCACCACCTACCCTTTCTTAGCCCATCTCATCTAACATTTACATGTTGGAAGCGTGATGGGCTGCTCATAAGCAGTCTAGTACACCTGTCTTATAGCCAACACCTTCGTAGCATGATATACCCAATACAACCAAGAGTATAGATATAATTCCTCAAGGACCACCTCCTTCTCCTGATGTCTCTCCTAATCCATTTCAACTAGGAAAAGTTCCTCCAAGCCTTAACATCTAGGGTAGATTTTTCCAAGACTTTATCCTTCAGATCAGATACCTTTCTCATTTTCACCACCAGGAATTTTCTTTGTCCCTATCATGGGTGCGTCGGTTTTAATCAAAATTAATATGGGGATCCCATTTTAGTACATTGATCCCCCCACAAACAATACACCTGATTAGCTTAAGCCTTACAAATATTCGACCTTGTTGCAACCGATTGTACCTTCCCCTTCTTTCGCTTTGGTTCTACAGAAACCTCAACGAGCACCTATGCTTGTTGTGAAAGCACCTAGTGAGGGGGGGGGGGATCCCACAAAAATGGAAATAAACACAAGCCACCCCAAACAACTCTAGCTCCTCCTAAGCCTCATAAGTTGACACTTCCATGTGCTTTATGTGATTTTTTGGGCATGCCACCAATAATTTTCTTGAACTCCCTCATCTCAAAGAGGTGGTCAATGATATGTTTTCTGAAAAACATTCTAATGGTCCATGTTACCTTACGTGATTCAACCAAGAAAACCAAATAATTATGAACAAATCACCCTTGTGATTTATTTGACAGATTTGGTCACTACTTTCATCACTATCCTCCTCTCGAATATTTTCATGATACTCGTCATGAACTTCATGAAATAAAGGTCGCTCGTAATGAACCCACTACTTCTTTACCCATGGATTCTGACACCATTATTGATCCACACAAGGAACCACACATTGTGATTCCTCCTTTTGATTTGAGATGACTGATAACATTCTTATCATGCTCTACCTATTGTCATCCATGGGATCCTTGTCTGGAGACACTTTTGGAGTTCTCCATATTGATTCAGTCGAACCTTTTTTGTCGAACACCCAGGTCTCAACATCCATAGATTTTCCATCTATTATTCATTCATCCCCTCTTATTGTCGATGTGCATGTGAAACTTATCTCTCATGATGATTCTTTAGGTATCTCATCCACATCAATTGATCTCTCTTGCTCCAGTCTGCCCATCTTTCATTCTGATGAAGACATCATGGAAGTCATGACCACACCTAATTATCCTTCAGAAAATATGCACCATCATACGCATTTCCTTCTGCACCAGACATATGTCCAATATGTTGTGGAGTCTAAATACTTCATCCATGGTGAATTTTATTAGTTTAGGAATCCCATCCCTACACCAGATGCTTTTAAAGTAGGAAACGTGGCCAATATCTCTCCTACCATTAAAATTAACATTTCAAATAAACTAGGGATCAAATACAGTATCACCTTAGGGGCGCATTGTCCTTGGAAGAAATTGATTATTACACCAAGTTATTCAAATAATTCCATGATGTTTTCACTTTATCTTATCTCGAAATGTATGGACTTGATTCCGCCATTGTTGATGATCTAGGTGGATTAAACAGGTACAGGTACAAATGGCTTAAGTACAGGGCTCAAAAATCAAAGTGCTCAAAAATCTTTCGAACCAAGTTCAAGTTGTAGATCTCGAAATTCTGAATCCAACGGCGCGGACGGCACTGAATTCCGAGTCCGTATGAAGGAGTTAGGAGCAGTCAAAGTTCAGAGGTTGACTTGGTGATGTGGCAGACTAAAGAGGCAACAATTTTGCTGAAACCCGGCAACCGGATTCCGACCAACCTGGCCAGATTCCAGGCGAATTTGTGGGACCGTTAAAATCACTCCTTCGGTCAAAATTTCGAAGGTTCAAAAAGCAATAGTTTGTTTTAAATAAACAATAAAACAAAATATATATATATATATGGGTGGCGGGCCACCAACCCCGCCACCCCATCCGCACGTAACCATATAATATTATATATTAAAAAATGTTGTTGGGGGGCGGGTGGTCAGCCCCGCCACCCCGTGGGTCTCCACATTATACAATGGCAAACGGTTGTGTTAAATGGGGTGGGGGTTGTTAACCCCACCGCTGCCATATATACACTTGGCATGTTTGCATACGGGGCGGGCCGCCCAATATGGGTCCGGCCCCCCCACATCACATCAACGATGTTTTAAAATATAAAACAGTTAAACGTTTTTTTTAAAATATGTAATGCAGTTAATACAGTCGGCCTTTTTATGGCGGGGTCGGGATTCCCAGGCCTGTGGCTGTGCGGATCTCGACGATTCGGCCAAAGGTGACTTTGGAAGTCATATGCTGTTATTTAAACCTTCATTCATTTGTGCGCCCAAGGATGGGCAGGAGCGGGCACGGGAAGCGGCGGTGGAACCTTGAACGGTGTGCGGAGGCGGAACCATGATCTGAGCCATTTTTCCGGGGCAGTTGCTATCCCGGTGGGAGCCAAGTTTATATGGATTCGGCCTGCTCGGCATACAAATCCTTGGTCTTGCCCATTTTTCCATGAAGTGCAATTTTGAAGCCATTTCCGGATTAGGGCGGAGCCTTAAAGTGTAATTCCTCATTTTGTACTTGTACTTTCATTTTGCCATTTAATGAAAGCGAGTCCACTGTCGGCGAGCCGGAGATGCGTTATCACCAACTGGTATCAACTCTTGTGTCTTCGTGCATGATGTTAATTGCTTCTCTCTTTTTCCGCTTATGCCTTTAAAGTTTCTTGTTTAAAAGCTACAATTTTCACATGTTAATTCTTTTATACATCTCAAACAAAATATTTTGGATCAAGTGGTATCAGAGCGGGTGTTTGTAGATGTGAATTACATGTTTGTATGCTAACAAGAAGCAGGCTAAGAAGAGGCGAAGGGATGCTACATGATTTTGATCCCGAAGCAGGACGTGCACGTTAGAGAAGGAACATGGGGGACAAAGATTGGAATGAAGAGGAGCTCAATTTCCGCAAAACTTTCTATACCATGGCAGATCAAGTAGAGAGACTATTCTCTAGACTTGAAAGGTTAGAGAAAACAAGAGATCATTCTTTAGAATGGAAAGGTTCAGCGCATGGAGATGGTGGAGGAAATCCACCCCCTTCAGGAAATGAAAGTCCTTCCTCCTCTTCTAACCATCATAATAAAAATTCTGGAAATGCATCTAACAAGCCTTTCTTTAAGTTAGATGTTAAGTTTGATCTACCAGTATATAATGGTGAAATTAATGCTGAGAAGCTTAACAATTGGATTAGGCAGCTTGAACTCTATTGCGGGATCCAGCAGATTATGGAGGATGAGGCAAAAATCCAATTGGCTTCTCTTTGATTGAGTGGCACAGCTCTCATCTGGTGGGAGAGCAAACTTCGAAGCAGCAGTAACTTGGGTAACCTTCTTTCTTCCTGGTCAGATTTTATTACTGCAATTAAAAATCAATTCTATCCCTTAGGTTACAAGCAGAAAGCCTTAATGGAGTGGCAGTACCTAAGGCAAGGTAAAGGACAAAATGTGCAAACCTTTGCTGAAGAATTTCGAAAACAGGCATTAAGTTTGGGCATCTCTTTAGATTCTCCTGAAGTTGTAACTAAGTACATTGGTTCATTGCATAGTTACATTAGACATTCATTGTTAATGTTTGAACCTACTACCATTGACTCGGCCAGTGTGAAGGCCATTCATCTTGAGAACAGGGGAAGAAATGATAAGGATGATCATTCAAAGAAACCACCTTCCAAACCTTCAAATGGAAAATTCAAAGGGAAAGGAAAGGGAAAGGAAAAGAAGACGGCGTCAACAAAGAAGGATGAAGGAGAAAAGCCTTATTGCACTCACTGCAAAAAGGAAGGCCATGACGACGATCATTGTTGGAAACTTTATCCAGAAAAGAAGCCGAAGAGATATGGAGGAAAGGGTAAGCAGAAGGCGGTAGCAACCGCACAGCAGGACCTTGGATCCGACTCAGGCGATGAGGCATTGATCACAACAGCAGGGACAAAAGGTACTCATTCTCTTCATGATTCTGAATCACATGAAAGCACTAGTGCATCAAATGAGCCTCTTTCTAATGAACGTAAGAGAATTGAGTTGTTTCATATTAGAGTTGTTATAAACCATGCAAAAGTAGAAACTCTATTTGATTCGGGCTCTCAAGCAAACCTTATTTCAGAATCCTTGGTTAAAAAGTTAGGCTTAGAAGTTAAGCCTCATCCAAAACCTTATCCGCTTGGATGGATACATGATAAAGTAAAACTAAATGTAACCAAGCAGTGTAAGGTAAAATTTGTTATTGCTTCTAAGTTGGTAGATGAAGTAGAATTGGATGTAATACCATTGGATATATGTGGCATTGTGTTGGGGAGTCCCTATCTTTATGATAGGAAAGCAGTTTTCTTTCGCCATGAAAATAAATACCAAATCACTAAAGATGGGGTAGAATACATTGTAAGAGCTCATCAAACCAAATTCAGTGCCAGCCTTGTAAGTGCAGGACAGATGAAGAGATTGGTGAATTCCAACAAAGGGTGTTTGCTCATGGTTTTGAGAACAAAGGATGAAGAAATAACCAATGCTTTCCGAGGATGTGATCCGGCTCATAAAAAGGAATTATGTGATGTTATTTCTAACTATGATGAGTTGTTTCAGGAACCCAAAGGTTTGCCTCCAAAACGAGGGATCCAACATGAGATCCATTTGCAACATGATGCTCCGTTACCAAACATTGGTATGTATGGGATGTCATCCATCAAAATGGAGGAAATCAAAAAGCAGGTACAGGAACTGTTGAACCAAGGGGTCATTCGGCCAAGTACTTCTCCTTGTGGCTCGCCGATCGTGTTGGTGCCCAAGAAAGATGGCACATGGAGGATGTGCGTGGATTATCGGGCACTAAACAAAATCACGGTGAAAAATCGATACCCTCTCCCTCGCATTGATGATTTATTAGATCAATTAAAAAATGTTGTTTATTTCACCAAATTGGATTTGCGTAGTGGTTATCACTAGGTCAGAATTGCAGAGCAGGATGTGTGGAAAACCGCCTTCAAGACCAAACAGGGGTTGTTCGAATGGATGGTGATGCCATTCGGACTTTGCAACGCTCCGGCCACATTCATGAGGGTCATGAATGATCTTTTTAGGCCTTTCATTGATGAGTTTGTCCTTGTGTATTTAGATGATATTCTTGTATTTAGTAGGACTTGGGAGGAACATGTATGCCATGTAATCAAAGTGCTTGATGTTTTAAAGAAATAACAATTGTATGTAAAGTTGTCAAAGTGTGAGTTTGGGAAAACCTCTTTGGTTTACCTTGGTCATATTGTCGGTAATGGTCAATTAAAAATAGACCCCTCAAAAGTCGAGGTGATTGTAAATTGGCCTAAGCCTACCAATGTAACAGAGGTCCGTAGATTTTTAGGTGCAGTACAGTACTGGAGGAGGTTCATTGCCAACTTCTCCGTTATTGCATCACCCTTACACACTCTGACAAGTATCAAACAAGCCTTTCAGTGGGGAGGAAAATAGCAGAAGGCCTTCGAAGCACTGAAAGAGAAAAGCAACACCGCACCAGTCCTGGCTTTACCCGATCTCCAGCAGACTTTTGAGATCGAAACCGATGCCAGTGGGTACACCATGGGAGCTGTACTTTTGCAGCAGAAGAAGCCGATTTGTTACCATTCGGAGAAGTTCTCCCAGGCTGTAATAAATTACCCCACTTACGACAAGGAATTGTATGCCTTGGTCCAAAGTGTGAAAAAATGGAAACACTACCTGATCGGCAAGGAGACCATCATCCATACAGATCATCAGCCCTTGCAATACCTTCAGTCACAAACCAAGCTACAACAATCTCGTCATTTCAGGTGGATGGGGTTCCTACAGCAATTTCATCTAGTAATAAAGTATAAGAAGGGCACTAGTAACAAAGTAGCAGACATGCTCTCTCGCCCTCCTATCGCTGCTTCTATTATTTTGCATAATGCGTCATTGTCTTTTGAAATTTATGTTGAACAGTACACTAACGATGATGACTTTAAAGAATTTTATGCAAAACTAACTCATGGTTCACAGGTGGACAACTATCATTTGCAGGGGAAGTTGTTGTATCACCTTGGTAAATTGTGCATACCCACAGCAGAAAGAGTACATGTAATTCGAGAGGCGCATACCTCTCTTATGTCTGGTCACTTTGGTGTCGAAAAAACCTTATGTCATTTGCAAAGGTTTTGTTTTTGGCCCCATATGAAAAACATTGTAACCCGTTTTGTAAAGGGATGTGTGATGTGTTCTGTTTCAAAGCCCTTTAATAGAAAACTCGGGCTCTACACACCACTCCCTATTCCGGGTCGTCCATGGGAAAGTGTGTCGATGGATTTTGTAGGAGGTTTGCCTTTGTCAAGAAAGGGTCACGACTATTTGTATGTTGTCGTCGACCGCTTTAGCAAAATGTGCATATTGATGCCTTGTAAAAAGCAGGTCACTGCTGAGCAGACTGCTTGCCTTTTCTTTCAGTATGTTTGGGTCCACTTTGGGTTGCCCACGTCGATTGTGTCAGATCGAGACTCTCGTTTCCTTGGAGAGTTTTGGACCAGCTTGTGGCGCATGATGGATACCAAGTTGAAGAGAAGCACGGCATTCCATCCACAAACCGACAGACAGACAGAGGTCGTTAATCGTACCGTGGTACACTTGTTGCGGGGCTATTGCAGCAAACATCCCAAGTTGTGGGATGAACACCTTCCATATATGCAGCACGCTTACAACCGAGCAGTGCATTCCTCTACGCAGCGTTCACCTTTTGAGACATGCTTTGGTTACTTACCAAAGGACCCTTTCGACATGATCTATGGAAGGGATGAAGATGCCAGTGGGCGTGATGACAGGGATAAAGCACAACAGTTCATTCAGCGGATTCAAACGATTCACCAAGTAGTGCAAGAGCAGTTGGAGAAGAGTCAGGCCCGATATAAGGCCCGAAATGATAAGCACCGAGTCGACCATCAATTTCAAGTTGGCGACAAAGTGTGGTTCCACATCAGCAAGGATCGAATGAAGGGAGAAGGTAAGAAATTGCGACCAATCCGGTATGGTCCCTTTACCATATTGGAGAAGATTGGGAATAATGCTTTCCGACTCGACTTGCCGGTATACATGCAGATGTACTCGGTTGTGAATGTTGAAAATCTAAAACTTTATGAACCCCCATTGATTATGGACACTGAGGAGGTAGGATCAGTTCCTACAGTGGATGACTTTGCACCAGAATATCTCAATGAACTGCCAGAGGACATCATTCTCGATCGAAGGACCAGGACTTCGCGATGAGGAGATGTGGAGTATCTCCGTGTTGGTTTCAAAGGGATGCACCCAAGTAAAGCCAAATGGCTTGAAAAGGAGAAGGTGAGGGAGCAATTCCCTCACTTGCCTGTTGATTGATGAGGCTTTTGGGGTCCAAAAGCTCTTTAGTGGGGAGGAATTATCTAGGTGGATTAAACAGGTACAGGTACAAATGGCTTAAGTACAGGGCTCAAAAATCAAAGTGCTCGAAAATATTTCGAACCAAGTTCAAGTTGTAGATCTCGAAATTCCGAATCCAACGGCGTGGACGACACTCAATTCCGAGTCCGTATGAAGGAGTTAGGAGCAGTCAAAGTTCAGAGGTTGACTTGGTGATGTGGCAGACTAAAGAGGCAACAATTTTGCTGAAACCTGGCCACCGGATTCCGACCAACCTGGCCAGATTCCGGGCGAATTTGTGGGACCGTTAAAAGCACTCCTTCGGTCAAAATTTCGAAGGTTCAAAAAGCAATAGTTTGTTTTAAATAAACAATAAAACAAAATATATATATATATATATATATATATATATATATATGGGTGGCGGGCCACCAACCCCGCCACCCCATCCGCACGTAACCATATAATATTATATATTAAAAAATGTTGTTGGGGGGCGGGTGGTTAGCCCCGCCACCCCACGGGTCTCCACATTATACAATGGCAAACGGTTTTGTTAAATGGGGCAGGGGTTGTTAACCCCACCGCCGCCATATATACACTTGGCATGTTTTCATACGGGACGGGCTGCCCAATATGGGTCCGCCCCCCCACATCACATCAACGATGTTTTAAAATATAAAATAGTTCAACGTTTTTTTTAAAATATGTAATGCAGTTAATACAGTCGGCCTTTTTATGGCGGGGTCGGGATTTGACCACCCGACCTCCGCCCAAACAATGCGGATCTCAACCAATTCGGCTAAGGGTGACTTTGGAAAGTTTGCCAGCCTTTTATTATTTAAACCTTCATTCATTTGTGCGCCCAAGGACGGACAGGAGTGGGCACGGAAAATGAGGCAGTGGAACCTTGAACAGTGTGCAGGAGGGGGCGGAACCATGATCTGAGCCATTTTTCCAGAGGGGCCAGATTTTCACTTTGTCCGATTGGGGCAAGTTTTATATTGATTCAGCACTAATCGACGCCACAAATCCAACGGTGCTGCCCATTTTGTCAGCAGAGGTCTGCAATTTTCGGCCATTTCCAGATTGGGCAGGTATAAGGGTGTAATTCTTCATTTTGTACTTGTACTTTCATTTTTCCATTTAATGAAAGCAAGGCCTCCCCACTATTAGAGCAGGGCCCGGAGACGTAGTCCCTCCTGGACGAACTCCGATATCAACTCTTGTGTCTTCGTGCATGATGTTAATTGCTTCTCTCTTTTTCCGCTTATGCCTTTAAAGTTTCTTGTTTTAAAAGCTACAATTTTCACATGTTAATTCTTTTATACATCTCAAACAAAAGATTTTGGATCAATTGAACACCATATCGACACTTGGCCCAATGCCATTCTTTTTCGTCAAAATTTTCTACCCATGAATCGTTCAAGACGTGATGGCATTAAATATGAAATTGATAAGCTCAAGGAGGATGGCTTTATCCCACTGAATACATTGCATGGGTGTCAAAGGATGTTCCCGTTCTTAACAAACAAGCCACCATTCATTTTTGCACTGGCTTTCGCAACCTGAACAAAGTTTGTCCCAAAGATGACTTCCCCACAACGTTTCTTGACCATATCATTGATGAGTGTGTGGGGTATCAGATTTTTTCCTTTATGGATGGATTATTTTGATATAACCGGATAACTATCCACTGTTCTGATCAACTTAAAACTGTGTCCATTAGTTTGTGGGGAAATTTTTCCTATAGGGTCATGCCTTTAGGTTTAAATAATTTTGAGGACACATTTCATCGGGCCATGTCTTATTGCTTCCATGACTTGGCTCATATTATCCTTGCTTACCTTGATGACCTCGCTAGTCATTCTAGGCTTCAGGCGCAATGCATTCATGATTTGCGCACAATTTTTCTTCGACTTTGCAAGTATAATATCTTCCTTAACTCACTTAAGTGTGTAATTTTCATTTTTATCAGTTTCCTATTTGGATTTATCATTTCCAAGGATGGTAAGAATATTGACCCTCTCAATGTTCAAGCCATTCTCTAAATTCCACCTCCTTTTACTATTTACTAATTATAAAGCCTTCAAGACAAAGCCAACTTTCTTTGTTACTTTGTTCTTGACTATGCCACAACTATGCATGGGTTCCTTAGAATCCTTAGATCTACCATTCCATTTGTTTGGGATGACCAAGATTCATGGTATATTTATGCCCTTAAACGTGCTTTGTCTTCTGCTCCTATGATCAGTTTAGTTGACTTTGAAAGGGACTTCATTCTATACATCTCAGCTTCTGCCTATTCGATTGTCGGGGTCCTCATAAATAATATGTCAATGGAAATAAGCATGTCATATATTATGTCATTTAAAACCTCATCTTCTGCCCTGTGTCCTATACACATGAAGAAAAATTGGTAGTCATTGCTGAGTTATCTGTCTAAAAGCTTCGTCATTATATCCTCATGCGTACCACTAGATTCTTGACCAATTCCCATGATGTGTCCTTCCTGTTGAGCTGATCCATCATTAATGGGAATTATTCCCATTGGATCATCATTATTTGAGAATTCGATCTTGAATTTGTCACACCCAAGAGTAAGAATGTTTTTTCCCTTTCCGAATTCATTTATGAATTTCCTAATGGTGCGCCAGATCCACTGGTCAATGATGATATTCCATGTGAAAACTTGTTTGCCATTGCCTTAGATGATCCTTGGTATAGCGACATGATCACTTATGTATGAACCCATAAATTAGTCATGGTTATCAAAAATTTTTAAACACCAAGCCCCTCAGTAGATCCCCATCAGTGACGATCTCTATCGTCACAGTATCAACACTTTCCTTCATAGTTGTCGCACGAATTATGAAGTTGAGAAAGTGCTCAATTCCTGTCACGGTGGTGCTTACAGTGGTCATCTCTCTCGAATGTCAACTACACATAATATCATGTGCACTAGCTATTTTTTGCCTTCTATCTTCAATGAATGTAGTGAGGTAGTCAAACATTGTCCTAATTGTTAGTTATAATCCCCTAAGGAGTGAGATCCTCCTCCACCCCTCTATATTTTCATCGTAGTTGATCATTTCTATAAATGGGCCATTGACTTCATGGAGTGTCGACCTCCATTTGTTAATAAATACAAGTATATTATTTTAGTTGTCGATTATTTCACCAAATTGGCTGAGTCTATGCCAACATTCAATAACACTGCAGATATTGCAACCTTATTCATTTTCAACCATGTTATCACTCAATTCACGGTTCTGAAACAATTGGTTTCTGACCATGGCAAACATTGTTGGGTGTGGAGCCTGATTATCTTGTTTACTTTGTATCACAGCATTGGACCCCTGTACCTTAAAAGGAGCGGCAACACCACCCAAAATTAATCGCTGCCATGGGGGATCCAGGGGGGGTGGGAGTGCTTTTAGGAGCCCCCCCCTGGCGGGGGTTTGGGGGCAACGCCCCCGAAGCTAAAAACATATGTAAAATTGCCTTGTAAAAGTATAGTCATTTCTAGTCAATCTGGGCCGTTCATTAGGCAAATGATCTGACGGTAGAAGTTATGTTAAGATTAGGGTTTTTTTCCCTAGAAGGAAACCCCTCGCTTTTATGAGGGCATTGTATTGTGGCTATGTATTGTATGTGTATTCTCAGAGCGAGAAACAGAGAGGGAGACTGTGAGAGAGAACAGAGGATATTACAGTGGATCTGCTATAGGTTTTGTCTCTTCATTTTTGCTGGATAATAGAAAGGAAGGACTGGCTGTTAGGGGTGGACGTAGCCCAAACTGGGTGAACCACGTATATCTGTGTCTCTCTGGTTTTATGTGTTTTGTGTGCTTGTATTTTTCGCATATTTTATGTGTTGCATTGCTCCATAATATATAATTTTCTAACAATTGGTATCAGAGCCAAAGTTATATTTGACTGATAAACTCGCAGGAAAGAAGGGTTCCTGGTTCGAGTGGGAGCAATGGCGGACGATGGTAAGTTTAGGGTCGAGAAATTTAACGGCCAAAACTTCCCATTGTGGAAGATGCAGATGGAAGATTATCTGTATCAGAAATATCTATACCTACCATTGAACGGAAAAACAAAGAAGCCGGCAACCATGACAGACGCAGAATGGAACATTCTCGATAGAAAGGCACTTAGAACAGTATGGTTGTGTCTTGCGCCGTCAGTCGGCTTCAATATTTCAAAGGAAACAACAACAAAGGGTTTGATGTAGACATTGGCGAAACTGTATGAAAATCCCTCGGCCTCAAACAAGGTATTTCTTATGAAACGACTATTTAATATGAAGATGTCGGAAGGTGGATCTGTTGCAGACCATTTAAATGAATTTAATATAGTTACCAATCAGTTAAGCTCTGTAGGGGTAAACTTTGATGATGAAGTTAGAGCTATGTTATTCTTGTGCTCATTACCAGAAAGCTTGAATGGTTTAGTTATGGCCATTAGTAACTCTGTCTCTGGATCTAGTAATTTAAAGTTTGATGATGTTGTTGGTGCTATCCTTAGCAAGGAAATGCGACGGAAAAGCTCCGGTGAGACATCGGGTAATGCTTTGAGTGCAGACTCTAGGGGAAGAATAATTGAAAGGGGAAAGAGCTCGGGATATCGCAGTAAATCAAGGAAAGGCAGATCTAAGTCCAGATCAGGGATAGTGTGCTGGAATTGCGGAAAGAAAGTACACCTAAAGAAAGACTGTAGATCTTGGAAGGGAAAAGGAGATACACAACAAGAAAACAATCATGAAGCAAATGTGACAGGTGATGTGTTACAAGAATCTTTGATTCTTTCTTTCAAAAATGTTACTGATTCTTGGGTTGTAGATTTAGGGGCTTCATTCCATGCCACACCTGATAAGAAATATTTTCATGACTATGTTCAAGGAGATTTTGGACAAGTTTGTTTGGGTGATGATAAACCCTGTAAAATTTTTGGAATGGGTAAAGTTCTTGTAAAACAACAGAATGGAAACCAATGGCTACTAAAGGAGGTAAGGCATGTTCCAGATCTGAAGAAAAATATGATTTCAACAGGGCAGTTAGGTAGTGAAGGTTGTGTGACAACTTTCATAGATAAAACTTGGAAGGTCACCAAAGGAGCGCTGGTAATAGCAAAAGGTGAAAAGGTTGGTACATTGTATTTATGCAATGGTATTTCTAACTCTGTTAATGCTTTAACTTCCAAAGGAGCAGATGCGGCATTATGGCATCATAGGCTCGGACACATGAGTGAGAAGGGGATGAAAATTCTTCACTCAAGAAATTTGCTGCCAGGTTTGAAGAATGTTGATTTGGATTTCTGTGAGAATTGCATTTATGGAAAACAAAAGAGAGTCAGATTTCTCAGAGTTGGAAAAGAAAAGAAGAGCAAAAAATTGGAGCTTGTGCATACAGATGTATGGGGACCTGCTCAGGTATCATCTCTCGGTGGCTCTCGTTATTATGTTACTTTTATTGATGATGCAACTAGAAAAACATGGGTTTATTGTATTCAGAATAAATCTGATGTATTTGATACTTTCAAGAAATGGAAAGCTTTGGTTGAGATTGAGACAGGAAAGAAGTTGAAGTGTCTCGGATCAGACCATGGAGGTGAGTATTGTAGCAAAGAGTTTGATAAATACTGTTCAGAGCATGGAATTCGTAGAGAGAAGACAGTTCCAAGAACACAAGAAAATGGTGTGTCAAAAAGGATGAACAGAACAATCATGGAGCGTGCAAGGTGCATGAGATTGCATGCAGGATTGACTTTACAATTTTGGGCAGATGCTATAGATACTGCTATTTATCTAATAAATAGAGGGCCTTCAAGTTCCTTGGATGGTGGTATTCCAGAGGAAGCATGGACAGGTAAAAAGGTAAACTACTCTTTTTTAAAGCCTTTTGGTTGTGAGGCCTTTGTCCATATTAATAAAGAAAGTAGAACAAAGCTTGAGGTAAAATCAAAGAAATGTACCTTTATTGGATATGGTGTTAATGATTTTTGTTATCGCTTATATGATTACGAAAATCACAAAATCATTAGGAGAAGAGATGTAATATTCAATGAAAAGGTCTTGTATAAGAATCAGTTGCAGGAAAAGAAACAGGAAAAAGAAAGCAAGGAATACATGGTTCTTGATGAGACAACTGAAAAAGTAAAGGTGTCTGAAAATAATAATAATCAATAGTCATAGAAGCAGCAACCACCACAACAGCAACAGGCACCTCAAACACCTGAAAGTGGTGTTAGAAGATCTACCAGGATAAGTAGACCCTCTGAACGATACTCTCCTTCATTATATTATTTATTGTTGACTGATTCTGGTGAACCTGAATGTTATGAAGAAGCAATGCAGGTTGAAAGAAAGAAGAAGTGGGAGTTAACCATGGAAGAAGAGATGGAATCCTTAATGCATAACCAGACTTGGGACTTAGTCAGGTTGCCTGCAGGTAAAACAGCATTGCAGAATAAATGGGTTTACAAGCTGAAGGAAGAAGATGGAGAAAAACATAGGTACAAATCTAGACTTGTGGTGAAGGGGTTTGCACAGAAGAAAGGTATTGATTTTGATGAAATATTTTCTCCTGTTGTTAAAATGAATTCAATCAGAACTATTTTAAGTCTTGTAGCAGTGGAAGATTTACATCTTGAACAGTTAGATGTAAAGACAACATTTCTCCATGAATATTTGGAGGAAGAGATATACATGCAGCAACCAGAAGGATATGAGGTAAAAGGGAAAGAAAAATTGGTGTGCAGATTAAAGAAGAGCTTGTATGGATTAAAACAAGCTCCAAGGCAGTGGTATCTAAAATTTGACAAGTTTATGTCTGAACAAGGTTATACTAGATGTCACTCTAATCATTTTTTTTATCTAAAAAGGAAAAATGATGGCATCTATATTATATTGTTATTGTATGTAGATGACATGCTTGTTGCAGGGTGTAACATGCAGGAAATAAATGTGCTCAAAAGAAAATTGGCAAATTCATTTTCAATGAAGGATTTGGGAGCTGCAAAACAAATCCTTGGTAAGAGGATAACTAGAGACAGGAAAAATTGCAAATTAACACTGTCTCAGAATGAGTACATAGAGAAGGTGTTGAAAATATTTAATATGCAATGCAAAACCAGTTAGTACACCTTTTGCTAGCCGTTTCAAACTTAGTAAGGAGATGTTCCCAAAGACCCAAGAAGACATGGATTATATGTCTAAAGTTCCATATGCATCAGCAGTTGGAAGCTTAATGTATGCAATGGTCTGCACAAGGCCTGATATTGCACATGCAGTGGGATTTGTAAGCAGGTACATGAAAAATCCAGGAAAATAACATTGGATGGAAGTAAAATGGATTCTCAGATATTTGAGAGGTACCACGAATCAAGCATTATGCTTTGGTGGTTCAAACATTTCTCTACAGGGATATGTTGATGCAGATATGGCAGGTGACAGAGATAACAGGAGGAGCACTACACGATATGTATTTACTGTAGGTGTAACAACTATCAGTTGGGTTTCAAAAATCCAAAGTGTTGTTGCACTTTCAACAACAGAAGTCGAGTATGTTGCTGCTATAGAGGCTAGTAAAGAAATGATTTGGTTACAAAGGTTTATGGATTAAATGGGTAAGAAGCATGATATGGGCACACTATACAGTGATATCCAAAGTGCTATTCAACTTGCAAAGAACTCAGCATTTCATTCCAGGACTAAACACATACATCTCAAGTACCATTTCATACGGTCATTATTAGAAGATGGAGAGTTGAAGCTGCAAAAGATACACACTAGCCAGAATCCTGTAGATATGTTAACAAAAGTTGCAACCAGGGATAAACTGAGAATGTGCTTAGTTTCAATTGGTCTTCAAGGATGACGATGAAGATGAGGAATAGCCAGGTCCAAAGAAGAGTCATTTTCCAGCAAATGAAGCAGCGGTGGAGTTGCTACAATTAGTCTCCAAGTGGGAGATTGTTGGGTGTGGAGCCTGATTATCTTGTTTACTTTGTATCACAACATTGGACCCCTGTACCTTAAAAGGGGTGACAATTCCGCCCTAAATTAATCGCTGCCATGGGGGGTCCAGGGGGGGGGCGGTAGCGCTTTTCGGAGCCCCCCCCTGGTGGGGGTTTGGGGGCAGCACCCCCGAAGCTAAAAATAGATGTAAATTTTCCTTGTAAAAGTATAGTAATTTCTAGTCAATCTGGGCCATTCATTAGGCAAATGATCTGATGGTAGAAGTTATGTTTAGATTAGGGTTTTTTGCCCTAGAAGGCAACCCCTCGCTTTTATGAGGGCATTGTATTGTGGCTGTGTATTGTATATGTATTCTCGGAGCGAGAAACAGAGAGGGAGACTGTGAGAGAGAACAGAGGATATTACAGTGGATTTGCTGTAGGTTTTGTTTCTTCATTTTTGCTAGATAATAAAAAGGAAGGACTGGCTGTTGGGGGTGGACGTAGCCCAAACTGGGTGAACCACGTATATCTGTGTCTCTCTGGTTTTATGTGTTTTGCATGCTTGTATTTTTCGCATATTTTATGTGTTGCATTGCTCCATAATATATAATTTTCTAACAAACATTTTTAAGATGAGACATGGCCTGAGATATCCTCTTATCTACCCCACTAAATACATCACATGGGTGTCAAATGATGTTCCCATTCTTAAGAAACAAGGCACCATTCGTTTATGCACTAAATTTTGCGACTTTAACAAATATTGCCCCAAAGACGACTTCCCCAAAATGTTTAATGACCATATCATTAATGAGTGTGTTGGGCATGAGATTATTTCCTTTATGAAGGGATTATTTGGATATAACCAGTTAACTAATCATCGTTCAGATCAGCATAAAATTATGTTCATTAGCCCATGGGGAAAATTTTCCTATAGGGTCATATAGGTAGGTTTAAATAATGTTGGGGCCACATTTCATTGGGCCATGTCTTATTACTTCCATGACTTGGCTCATATTATCCTTTTTTACCTTGACGACCTCACTACTCATTCTAGGCTTTGGGCGCAAAAAATTCATGATTTGCGTAGTATTTTTCTCAGATGTCGCAAGTATAATATGTTACTTAACCCACTTAAGTGTGTATTTTTGCATTCTTGTTAGATATATATATTGGGATTTATCATGTCCAATTATGGTATAAATATTGACCCTCTTAAATTTTCAAACCATTCTCAAACTTCCACCTCCTTGTTCTATCTGCCAATTATGAAGCCTTCAAAGCAAAGCCAAGTTTCTTCATTGGTTTTTTCATGACTATAGAACCACTGCACATGGGTTAATTATATCCTTATATATACCATTCCATTCATTTGGGATCACCAAGCTCAACAATATTTGTATTCCCTTAAACATGCTTACACTTTTTCTCCCTTGATCAGTCCACCTGACTTTGAAAGGGACTTCATTATGTACATCTCATCTTCTGACTATTCGATCGTTGGGGTCCTCATATACAAATATGTCAATAGAAATGAGCCTGCCATGTATTATGTAATTAAAAACCTTAACAGTCCCCCTGTGTCCTATACGGACAAAGAAAAGTTGGCACTCATTGTCATGTTCTCTATTCAAAAGCTTCGTAATTATATCCTCTCACATACCACTAGAGTCATGAGAAATTCCAACCATGTTTCCTTCGTGTTGAGTTGATGGATCATTAATGGGAAATATGCCCATTGGATCACCATTCCTCAAGAATTCAATCTCAAATTTGTCACACCAAAGAGTAAGAAAATTTTGGCCCATGCCGAATTCATTTCCGAAATTCATACTGGTGCAATAGATCCACTAGTGAATGATGATCTTCCATATCAACACTTGTTTGACATCACCTCAGATGATCCTTCGTATAGCGACATTCTCACTTATCTCTGAACCTAGAAATTCCCCCCCATCTTAGTCATGATGGTCAACGATGTATTCGACATGAAGCCCGTCACTCATCCTCATCAGTGATGATATATATCGTCGCAGCGTCGACGCTTTCCTTCGTTTATCTTATGAATGTTGAAGCTAAGAAAGTTCTCAATTCCTGTCATGATGGTGCTTGTGGTGGTCATCTCTCTAGAATGGCCACTACATAGAAGATCATGTGCGCCGGTTACTTTTGGCCTTCTCTCTTCAGTGCTGCATTGAGGAATTCAAACATTATCCCAATTGTTAGTTGTACAGCCCTAAGGCATGAGATCCTCATCCTCCCTCCATATTTTCATCCTAGTTGGTCATTAATATAAATGGGCCATTTAATTCATGGAGTGTTGACCTCTATCTGCTAATAACCACAAGTATATTATGACGGTCATCGATTATTTCACCAAATGGGTTGAGGCTATGCCAACATTCAATAACTCGGTGGCTACCGTAGCCTTATTCCTTTTCAACCATGTTATCATTTGAACTGGGGTTTTGAAACAATTGGTTTCTGACCATGTCCAATATTTTGAAGCTGAGATATGGTGTGAGCTATCCTCTTTGTTGGTCTTTTAGCACCAGCATTCATCAACTTATTATCCCCAAGGAAATGGCCAAGTTGAAGTGCTCAATAAAATCCTTAAAACTATGCTTTAGTGGACGGTGAATATGCATAATACCAACTTTCACCTTATGCTCTAGCCTAATTTGTGGGCTTATAGAACCTCCAATAAAACCACCATTGGGTTTACTTCTTTCCACCTTGTTTTTTGCAAGGACGTAGTCTTACCGATTGAGTGTGAAATCCCCTCCCTTCACCTTGCCATTGAACTCCTCTCATATACCCAACATTTATAACAAAGACTTATCATGCTTTAGCTTGCCAATGAATAGAGTCGTGTTTCATTCCAAAACATTGAAGCATTAGAAAAGCACACCAAAATTGAATATGCCCGGAAATTCCACCCTAGTACCTTTCACGAAGGCGGCCTTGTTCTTGTGTATGACCAAGATAATGATTTCCCAGGGCATGGGAAGTTTGAATCATCATGGCTAGAACCTTACATCATCCATAAGTGTTTTGGAAATGGGGCATACCTTTTAGAGGATTTCAAATGAAAACTCCTTCCTAACCCTTGTAATGCACTCTACCTGAAGAAATTTTTCCCATAGGAATTTCCACAAAGATGCATGTATCTATTTATGTTATGTATTTAGGTAGCCTGAATCACCTTCTGTCATCTCATATTTTTTCTTCTTACATATTTCATATGGATCCATCATCCACACCTCACATCATTTATTTCTATGGTGTCAGTCGCTTCTCCAGGAATCTTGCCTTAGTAGTTTGGGTTGTTTTTACCCCTCTCCATTTGTTAGTTCATTCCAACGGTGTATGCATTGGATTTGCCACCAATAACCAGGCTGAATATAATGTTTTGATATATTTATTAGATGATCCCCTTGTTCATCACATCATTCATCTTCATGTTTGTCTAGATTCCCTACTACTTGTCATGAAATTGAATGGTGTTTATCATGTGCATAATCACATCCTATTTAGAAAATACCTACAAATGAAGCATTACATTCATTACATTAAATTTGAATTCATTACATTAATCCATGCTCCTAGAACCCAACATCACTATGTAGATTCCATTGCAAATAAAATTCTAAATTGGAATCTATCACATATAAGAAGGCAACCATAAACATTAATAAATGGAGAACCATAATCATCAAAAAATATTCATAACCATATTATCTATCACCATATGAAAACATATATGTGTTTGGATTCCACTACCATAAATACATCTAACATGGCCATAGAATGTTACATAACCAAAAAAAGTTAACCATATATCCCTATCCCTAGACACTATCATCTGCAGGCTCTCGAGCTAATAGATCCATACCACCAACTCGTAGATCTCGAACTGCTTGACCAGCCATCGCTATGCACCGCTTGATACCTCATCACTCTCATGGAATACCAGTGCACTCATCTGTATACCAATATTCTAACTCATTCCATCCATGCTCATTCACCTTGGTCAGTAGCACATTGAATCTACAGCGGAGGTCCTCTAGCAGAGAATCATTGTATGGTCTATATCGTGACTTTGATCCACCTTGATCTACAGCTTGAGGCGCTACGACTCAACCTGCATATCTTGCCAATTTCACGATTGCTATATATGCATCGCACAAATTTGAAAATTAGTACCACATATCCATACTTTCTAAACTTTAAATGTAACAAAAAATATAGTAAATTTCACTTACCATCTGGACCCCATGCTCTTCCTGGTGGCAGGGGCAAGTTAGGATCACCCTGATAGTTCATACAACTATACGGATAGTCATATATGTACATTGCAATATGGTCGCAATGTGCAAACAAATCAGGTAAAAACACTCATCTGAATCCCCCTCCTCCAACTCGTCGTAGTAGTCATCCCAAGCAGTGTATCGTGGGCTCCTGTGTGCCCCCATCATGGATTTGTACATGTGGACAGATGGTAGTGATATTCTCAAAGAAGAATAAAGATATAACTATCCAAAATGCACAATTATTATTGGTTTTTCCTCTACATAAGGTCAAATATCTTTTAAAAGAGGACAACATCATCCGAGACCACCCATAGTAGGTTCTTCTCAATCCGCTCTCCACTAACATCATCTTCCCTCAACTGATGTGATGCATGGCATGACTACCCAAGATCCATACCACTGTTGCAGTTGTAGCTCGTGTTACCAACTTATCTCTATCATTAATTTGTATTTTCATTCCCTTTTCTTGAACATCCATAATACGATGATGGTCAACAAACTCACCTATTTTCCTCCCACGAGGAAACACTGGATGTATCTCCCCTACCATCCCCAAGGGGGGAAATCATGTCAAAAAATATCTATCTTGGATCTTCAACTCAATCCTATGTCCCTCTACCATGAACGCCTCCTGGTGTGGGCCCAAACCGACACCAAATATCATTAATGTGTTCTCCAAGAACTTAAGAACCCCATAACGAGCCAAAACCCCTATGACTCTTGGATCCTCCTGAATCTATGGATGGAGAGTATATAAGTCTCATTCATGCCATGACACCTTTAGCTCTGCCATACCTATAAGACACCATCATGTTTTTTCAGTTAATATTTAAAGGCATGCATCAAAATTTCTGAGCTTCAGCTTGGCACAAGCCCCCCACACTACGTTTCCTCCTTTCCCAGAATGTTTTTTTTCCCCTCAAAATAGTGTTGAGCACATTTTTTGGCCCATTTTCAGCATTCCAAAATGAAAAAAAATCTGTAGGAAGTGTGTTGTGACTATGAGGAGTGGTAGGGGTCCCCCATAGCTAGCTAAGGCCCTAATATGAAAATCTAAACAACTAAAACTGATAAGCAAGGTTAGGAAACCTACCTCCAACTCACAGATCCTGATTTCGATAGTCAGTTTGTCTGCTACAATATCCACAAGATTTAGGGACTTCTACTCCTCTCCAAATTCTCCATAGCTCACTTAGAAAATGAGTTGAATTTGGAGGGAGATTACCCTTTATAGGAAAAACCCTACTTTTTATGTCACCCATTGCGACCAAACCATACCTCAGTTTGATGAACCGTCAACACCATTGGAAATATCTCGCTGAGTTCTATAATGGGTATTTATTTTTTTCTGGTAATTTGACACTTAACCTGGAAAACACTTTTTCCATGAAGTTTCACTTTGCTGCCAATTCAAACTGAATATTTTCATATGAGGCTCCTGTACTTCGGTGCCACTTTGACTTGGAATTTTTAATCTTGTGTTTTTATTTTCATCATGGGAATCCCTTATTTACTAATTTTTTATGGTCTCCCTGGGCCTATCCTATGGGGCAGCATCATCAAGTTACCATTGTTCAGAGCATTTGAGATGAGTCATCCTTGTATTTATGGAGTTTGTTTTGAGTCTCATTATGTCAGGTTATAATATTTAATCCATATTTCCATTGCATTCATCCCATGTTGTTATTAATGACCTCCAACTATACTCTCTGTCATAAAAAAGCTTCCATTTGAGTACTTGACCATCCCCTCTGGAATCGAGTCAGCCGCTTCCAGGTCAACCATGAATTTTATGCCATGACAAGGAAAGTCATCATTTCTCCTATCAGTTCATGGAACTCCATTATTATCCTTGGTGTTATTCCATTACTCACTCTACTATGATCCCTTGTGCCTTAGATTAGAATTACTTATTTCCTCAGCTCTAGTGGGCCCTCTTTTGTCAACTTCAACATATTCATTCCAGAAGAATGATCTAGAGGGTGGTATACCTTGGTTCCAATTTTCATCATTGTTTGGTAGCTCAGATTAAGTAAATGGAATCATCATTTCCCTTTTACTTTATTGTTTCTCATGTTCTCGACATGAGTTCATTATCACATGATTGAGAATTGTACACTTAATGGTCCAGTGATCCAACAGATTGTACCCATGATTACCGAGTGTTTTTTAGAAGTTTTAGACCTCATAAGGGGGTGTCCCTTTAGCTAGCCCCAAAGATGCCTTGATGACCTCATATTATGCTCCAACCTTAGATGCAATTACACAGTTTTATGCATTTGCTTCCACCTGCTTACAACACCCACATCATGCATGTCTCATTCAAATGATCCATTCATATATTCATAGACCTTTCCTGTTAAGCAGGGCCTCTTCGATTGCAGTCCCCCCTCCCTTTGTCAGCTTGAGGGGCATTATGTCTCATGTACTCAAATGGTATCATATTCAGTCCTGGTATATGTTTTTCTAGATGCATTATGTAAATGGGATTCATTGTGTCATGCCCTGACCCATTAATTTCAGTGGATCATGTATTATTTACTTTGGAGCTTAGTCCCACATTGTTGGGCTTATCATTAATATTTGTACTGAGATATCTCGGGGGGTATGGATATGCCTACCCCGCCTCATTTTAGATCATGTAATCATGCATTAAGGGAGACTAATATCGGTTTAGTAGGTCTCACCCCCTCCATTTGTTTCCTTCCTCACATTGCTTCAATCATCTCTCTCTCTCTCTCTGTCTCTCGCTCTGAATGCCCCTTGGCTTCTCTTGGAAGTGTAACAAAACGTATTTCATTCATATGATTTTCTCCTAATGGTCATACGTTAGGGGGCAATCTGTTATCACCAAAAAATGATCACCTAGCCATTCCTAACTAGGTGGATCGAAATACACCATGTGAGTTTAATTCTACCATAGTAAAATCACTTTCGCTATAACAAATAATTTAATAAACCACTTTTACTAAGTTATTTTCAATTAAAACCCATGAGAATAATTAAATAAATCATTATTCATTTTATTTTCTATATGAATAGTTATTAAATCATTATTTAATATGTATTCCTTGTCACATTTGACTAAATCACCTAGGAATAATTAAACAAATAATTAATTGTTTATTATTCCTTATTTCCATATTTTAAATAATTATTACATCATTATTTAATAGTTATTTCATTTTCACACCTTTCTCAACATACGTGAAATAATTAATAAATCACTTGTTTGCTAATTATTTCTAGATAAATGTATTTAACCATTTGAAATATATTTTCCCTCTCCAAAATAAAATAAAGTATTCCAAGCAGTTAGAAACATATTTTGGTCAACAATATTTTATTATTCTCCACTTTTGAGATCAACCCAATACCTTTCTATAAATAAGAGGGATTTTCATCCATTTCTCACCATGATCATTATTATCATCACCATTATTGT
The DNA here is from genome assembly GCA_034641835.2 of Pinus albicaulis. Lineage (NCBI taxonomy): Eukaryota > Viridiplantae > Streptophyta > Pinopsida > Pinales > Pinaceae > Pinus > Pinus albicaulis. The sequence continues at coordinate 1,335,848,227 of CM076582.1, read as the reverse complement.
CACATACTATTCAAGCTCCCATTTTCATGTTCTACATTGTTTTGGTTTTCACACATTCGAGAGAGGGGAAGATATAAATTCTTAAGTGAAAAAGAAATCAAATAACCCATCCCATTGACGGAGATTTACGGCCCTTCGTAATTATCCTTTTCCAGGTGTTAAAATATAATTATTTTCTTTCAAAAAAATTTCCAAAATTTTACATTGGTTTTAAATCTATAGTTTGTGCTTTTAGATTTTCATACACCCATTTATTTGGGGTTTTTTTAACATATTTGTTGAAGATTTGGAGTATAAGCAACCACAATTGTTGTTAGGGTCACTAGTCACTCACGAATTAAGTTTGATGATTTTGGTACACCTTCCAAGAAATCTCATACTAACATAGTGATAATAGATTTCGTAAATAATATGCTGGAGGAGGATGTTATGAAGGAAAATATTCATAGATATAGATTTGTATCTGATGCAAGCAGGGCCTGCAAACCCCAGAATCTTTAACTCTGTGCATATAAGCGTGCATCTCAGAATTTGCCCAAATCAAAACCCTCAATAGTTGCAAATTTACACAATACCATTATCATGCGGAAGCCCTTCTACATAAATCCCATATGTTCACCCATCACTTTACATTCATTCAAACATTCACATATGGCTATAAATAAAACCAATGTAACTATGCTTTAAATCTTAACTTGACCACATATGAATTCAACCCTTGATAAAATCGGATTCCAATGTAAAACTCTGTTTAAATAATGCCATTGTAAATATTTATTATATCTGCACTTAATAGTTTCCACATATCACAATTGGTTCAACCGCGCAAGGGATCAATCCCTTCATTTCAATAATAAATCTCCATATGTTACAAAGGTTCTTACCTCAACAAACGCTTCTGCAAATTCACTCATCGACTCTGCCTGCACTCAAGTCGAAGTTCATCTGTTCCTTCATGCCCTGCGCCTTCAATTTCTGTCAAACAGCGTTCAAATTAAATTCAACACAGTCAGTCAATGCGTTCAACCTCATACAACTGCTGCAACACAGCAATGGCAACTTCGACTTATGCAGATTGGCCACACACAATACTCCGTTCATAATTCGATTATTCTAACTCCATAATTTTATTGTGCCCTCTTGAAATTGACCTTTGGAATTACACCTTCAATCCTGCAGATCGATTCTGCAATAACTGTATGTCATGTACTCCATTTTCAGACTTTGTCTACCCACCGATATTCAGCTGTAGCAATCTGGCAAACTTAACAACATAAAAAAAACCCCGATTTCTGATCATAATAGAACTAGTTTTCATAACTTCTGAATCGATTTAACTTACCTCTGTCAAGCATGATTGTACTTACCAACGCTGGAAATGTCATTCCATGAAACCCCACAGATTTCTGTGCCCTTACCTTCAATTCATGATTTCTGGGCATATTAGAGCTGAGCTTCAGCAAACTTCAACAGATTCAAATCACCTCTGGCAATAACCTGCGTCCTTCATTAAAACATTCAATCGATTTCTTCACGTGAAGCTGGAACCCAACAATTAAATTCGTTTTAAAATAACCAGTAATTGAAACAACGCATTACGTTTTCTTCATTTCAACTGAAACACAAATTGATTTTTAAAACTCCCCTCTGCACATCTCCATTTAACAATCAATGTTTCATGGATTCAGGACATAATATTTGATTCAATTATAACCCTCTGTGAACATTCCAGAAGAGTCAAAATGCCGAGTTCTATGTTGGAAAAAAAACCGCTCTTTGTTAATGCGTTGCCACAACATCGACTTATTAAAATTAAATCGATTCTCCAACATTTTCAATGATCTATTATGCTCTTCAAAGTTAAACCAGAACGCTTCTTGGGTTTTTATGAAGTTCACGACTTCATACTCACTGGCGCTCTCTTCCTTTCATTACAGATCGATATAAACAACCATTCATAAGCTCTTACATGGATTTATTAACACAATTAACAATTTTCATATTAATATGAATGCTTCCAGCTATTTAGTATAAATCGATCTTACAAATTCAGTTGATCTCTCCAATGATTGATACCTCAATTTATACACATACAAATTTCACAATCAACCAATGTATATATATATAATCTGAAACAAAACAAATTACTTACAAACTTTTGTTGGCCAGATATTCGGAATTGATGGCCCTCTACAAACTGCCCAAAGGCGTCCAAGCAGAAAACCTCTCACTCTCTACTCACACTCACTCACAACCTCCCCTCATGCCTTGGAGGCTTGATGAATTTATACAATTTTAAAAATGATCTAATTTAATGCTCAATCCCCTTAATATCTCAATATCACTAAAATATCTCAACAAATCCTATTATCTAGAATCTTATCCCTTTATATCCTTAACTAACCAACTTCTCTCATATCCTTTTAATTAATTAAAAGGATATTTACAAAATGCTCACTTCCTCCTATTTTATTTAAAATAACAAATTAATTAATAAAATATTAAAAATTGTCACACCCCCTTTTCTAACATATTTACAAATAAAAAAATTCCCTTGATGCTCCTGCATCAAACTCCCCATGTAAGAAAATTCATGACCACCTGGTCATAAGTCTGGATAATTATTTCCTCCTGGATCCCAAATTTTATTTTGTAATCTTTCCTTGCTTGTCAATTTCTTTACTGCTGTTGTTATCTGCTGTTGTTATCTGCTGTTGTCCTCCAGGTTTCCATATTTTGTGCTGTAATGCTCCACTTGCTTTGCCTTAAAGATCTGCTACTGTCTTCCTCTTGTTGTCACTCCTTTTCTTTCTTGCTACTGTCTTTCTCTGAGACATTTTCATCATTAACCTCCTTATCAACTCAATTTCTCTGTCCAGTATATCCTCTGTCTGCTGATTGTTTCCAGCATCTTCAATAAAACATGTTGCTCTAGCTGTCACTATGGATGTTGCTTCAGCTGCCACCATAAATGTTGCGGCCTCCCAAACTTCCTGTCCCTCTGCAACATTCCTTTGCTCATCACCTGCAATTTCATCTGCAATTTCTTTCTCTGGTTCAAATGTCTCCAGCGAATATTTCAGCATGTCATCAACATGCTGCAAATTAATTCCAGCATAACTTCCATCTTCCTCTTTGACAATCTTCAATAATTGTCCATCATCATCTTGATTGATTCTAGCAATCAAATCAAGTTCTTCGAATACTGTAGTCTCATCCTCTATCGCTGTAGTAGTTCCAAAAATTTGTCCACTAGTCTTCTCTTGGCTATCCAGACAAGCCGACTCTTTCTTGTCACCCATGGTAACAAGCTTCTGCATATGAGACATGACTGTCTCATCCACTACCTACAACAATTCTTCTTCTTCCAAGACAATTCCAAGTGACGAACTGTCTTCTTTATCACCTGTAAACACAATCAAATCGTCAACTTCAAAATCACAAGACCCAATGGTCTCACTTGTTGATTCAGTCACCAAGCTTTCTCTCTGCAGCTCCAAGTCTTCTTCAGGACTCAGAAAATCTTTACTAGCTTTCTCCTCAACTTTCTCTGGCAACTCTTCAATATGCTGCTCTGAGTTTTCTTCCAACTCCTCTGTCAGCACATCAGTATGCTGATTGGCATTTACCATCAGACTGTCAACTATTCTCTCCTTCTTTCCATCCTTTGCTTCATAACTGTCATTCATGAAAACTTTTCTGCCTTGCTTCCTCAGCATATTGTCCTGCACATAAGTCCTCTGTCTCTCCAATTCTCTTCTCTGAAGATCTAGTTTCCTATACAATTCAACAACTTCATTAGGAGTATAACTTGGAAACTTCACACAATTTTCCATACCTTCACTGGCTTTCGACCAATCATCAGCTAGTCTTTCTCTCTCTGCACCAACATCCTGATTAGACTCCTTCGTCTTCATTTTCTCCTGAGATCTTGCCATCTCAGCATCAATCTGAACAGCCTTCAAATTCAATTCTCTCTCTTGAACAAACTCTAAAGCTTGCTCATCTCCCTGTACTGTACCTGCAAACATACACAACTCATCAGTTTTAAAACCGAAAGACTTTTCAGTCTTGACTGCTTCCTCTAATACTTCCTTCTGAACAATTCTACATGTGGAATCTTCAAATTCCATCTCTAGCTCAAGAACTCTAAGTTCCCTTTTCAATAAGGCAATCACAATTTGCCTCAACTTCACCTGAAATGGTCGCCAAATCACTCTTTTTCCCTTCATTGGAAAGATCCATCCTCTATTCTGTTTTTCCTGCTCTTGCAGCCATTCTTCCAGTACCTGCAATTGTAACTTCATTACTGCAATTTCTCTTTCTCGAACCTCATCAGTCATCCTACCTCTGTGGCATTCCTCTGAACCTGTTCTCTGATCCTCCATGATCATCTTCTCCATGAGTTTCTCAATCACCATGAGTTGTACTAGCCTCTACGACAACAATCTCTCCTGCTGCCACTTACCTCAACAAGCTCTCCTCACTCAGTCTTTTGGTAAGTTGCTCCTACTTGGTTCACTGCCTCTGGAACCTTTTGAGCACTTTCCTCTGCTCTCTCTCTAGGCTATCTCTTCAACTCACCTTCTTCTTCAGGACACTACAATTGTCCTCCTTATCCAGCCTTTAGCTGAATGCCAAGTTCATTGCCATCATCTTATCTGCAACCATAAACTTCAGTCACAAAATTCAAATCAGGAAATCATCTCACATTTAATATTTTGCAGGATCTTGTCTCCATTTACTTCTGCCATCCTGTTCACTTGTAATTGTGTATGCTGCATATCAGATTTAAAATATGATCTTCATCATTCATCACACATTCAAAAATACATTTCAGTTCAACAAACCTTCTTGTCCTCATTCAGAAAATAAACATGTTTTATTTCAACAGAGCCAAGCTCTGATACCAAAAATGATGCAAGCAGGGCCTACAAACCCCACAATCTTTAACTTTGTGCATATAAGCGTGCATCTCAGAATTTTCCCAAATCAAAACCCTCAATAGTTGCAAATTTACACAATACCATTATCATGCGGAAGCCCTTCTACATAAATCCCATATGTTCACCCATCACTTTCCATTCATTTAAACATTCACATATGGCTATAAATAAAACCAATGTAACTATGCTTTAAATCTTAACTTGACCACATATGAATTCAACCCTTGATAAAATCGGATTCCAATGTAAAACTCTGTTTAAATAATGCCATTGCAAATATTTATTATATCTGCACTTAATAGTTTCCACATATCACAATTGGTTCAACCACACAAGGGATCAATCCCTTCATTTCAATAATAAATCTCCATATGCTACAAAGGTGCTTACCTCAACAAACGCTTCTGCAAATTCACTCATCAACTCTGCCTGCACTCAAGTCGAAGTTCATCTGTTCCTTCATGCCCTGCGCCTTCAATTTCTGTCAAACAGCGTTCAAATTAAATTCAACACAGTCAGTCAATGCGTTCAACCTCATACAACTGCTGCAACACAACAATGGCGACTTCGACTTATGCAGATTGGCCACACACAATACTCCGTTCATAATTCGATTATTCTAACTCCATAATTTTATTGCGCCCTCTTGAAATCGACCTTTGGAATTACACCTTCAATCCTGCAGATCGATTCTGCAATAACTATATGTCATGTAGTTTCGGAACTGCGTCACTGCAAATGTTAATTTGACAACAATCGGCAAACTTAAAAACTTAAAAAAAACCCGATTTACAATCATAATAAGTAGGGTTTTCACAACTTAAGATAAATTTAACTTACCTCTGTCAAGCACGATTGTACTTACCAACGCTGGAAATGTCATTCCATGAAACCCCACAGATTTCTGCGCCCTTTCCTTCAATTCACGATTTCTGGGCATATTAGAGCTGAGCTTCAGCAAACTTCAACAGATTCAAATCATCTCTGGCAATAACCTGCGTCCTTCATTAAAACATTCAATCGATTTCTTCACGTGAAGCTAGAACCCAACAATTAAATTCATTTTAAAATAACCAGTAATTGAAACAACGCATTACGTTTTCTTCATTTCAACTGAAACACAAATTGATTTTTAGAACTCCCCTCTGCACATCTGCATTTAACAATCATTGTTTCATGGATTCAGGACATAAGATTTGATTCAATTATAACCCTATGTGTACATTCCAGAAGAGTCAAAATGCCGAGTTCTATGTTGGAAAAAAAACCGCTCTTTGTTAATGCGTTGCCACAACATCGACTTATTAAAATTAAATCGATTCTCCAATGTTTTCAATGATCTATTACGCTCTTCAAAGTTAAACCAGAACGCTTCTTGGGTTTTTATGAAGTTCACGACTTCATACTCACTGGCGCTCTCTTCCTTTCATTACAGATCGATATAAACAACCATTCATAAGCTCTTACATGGATTTATTAACACAATTAACAATTGTCATATTAATATCAATGCTTCCAGCTATTTAGTATAAATCGATCTTACAAATTCAGTTGATCTCTCCAATGATTGATACCTCAATTTATACACATACAACTTTCACAATCAGCCAATGTATATATATATAATCTGAAAAAAAACAAATTACTTACAAACTTTTGTTGGCCAGATATTCGGAATTGATGGCCCTCTACAAATTGCCCGAAGGCGTCCAAGCAGAAAACCTCTCACTCTCTACTCACACTCACTCACAACCTCCCCTCATGCCTTGGAGGCTTGATGAATTTATACAATTTTAAAAATGATCTAATTTAATGCTCAATCCCTTTAATATCTCAATATCACTAAAATATCTCAACAAATCCTATTATCTAGAATCTTATCCCTTTATATCCTTAACTAACCAACTTCTCTCATATCCTTTTAATTAATTAAAAGGATATTTACAAAATGCTCACTTCCTCCAATTTTATTTAAAATAACAAATTAATTAATAAAATATTAAAAATTGTCACACCCCCTTTTCTAACATATTTACAAATAAAAAAATGCCCTTGATGCTCCTGCATCAGTATCAAGGGCTAATTAGATGTAAGGAAATAAAAATCTAGTAGTAATGGTGGATAAGACAGGGGGATTAGAAATTAAAGTATAATACTTCAAGGATAAATGTGAAATGTTGTACAATATAAAATTCCCATTATCATTTGATGGTAATGGAGACTTAGATTCCAAGTAGTATCTCATGAGGAGCCTTGCTTAAATTATAAATTATTGGAAAGGCTTCATCGAAGAGGATCACACCCTATAAGGAAAATAAATTGTGAACCCATATGGTGATCATTTTGAAGTATTTTTCATTCTAAAGAACCTCTTCAAATAGAAAGCAAAAATGGATTGTGATGGATTCATAAATCTTGAGGGTCCACCTTGGATGCATAGACATGTAATGGGTTATTTGGTAATGAGTGTAAAGGTTTCATGAATTCATAAAAATTAGCCACTCAAATGGGAACTCTGTAGTCCTATGTTGGCGAAGCAATGCCACAGGTGTCTTTGGAAGAAACAAGCTCCAAATTCATGCATCCTTGGTAGCAACAATCACAACCACAACTATAGCCACAAGTGCTAGTTGAACAAAGGCACTCCCCACTAGTGACCCAACCAAGGTTATTTGCAACCCTGCAATGAACACATGAGCAGCGGAGAGAAAGATTGCCATTATTTCAAAGATAGATGGGATCCATCATATATCTAACACATTTATGAAAACTTATAGAAAAATTTACTTACAAAACAACCATTTTGTAATTATTTGTACTTGTTATTGAATACCACTAGTGTTTAATGATTGTGGCATTGAGTCTTGAGAGCTTATATCTAGGCCTCATTTTGATGTAAAAAAGAGAGTGGAAATTTTGATGTAATTGTTAGCCCCCTATAATTTTTTTGACAAGCAAAGTACGGGGCTAAATTGTTTATGAGCCTTCAATGAATGCATCTCCCCTAAAGACACATCATCCTTGAAGGCTCCTGTGCCTGTGCCCTTTAAAACCATTCCTACATCGTTTATTTAGCCAAATTTCCCCTTCTTCCCTCTATCGTTACCCATTTTCGGCCACAAATTTCATTAAAAAGGGCCAAAAAACCCATACTCTACACATATGGGTCTTAGCCCCCTTCAGCTAGCCCCAGAACCATATTTCCCCCATGTGGCCTACCGCTAGAACCGAGCGCTAGCCCATAAAGCGCTTATCTCATATGATTCATCGGGCATGTTTATCGCCATTGATCTAAACAGAATGGACAACGATCGCTGCCCTCGCCCCATTCATCGCACCCGCTGTTCACCTATTCACTGCCCGATCAAATATGAACTGTCCATTTAAAACCTCAAATCTGATGGTCCATATCCCCCCGTCCGCCTGTGGTCCCCACACCCGTTCACTATACCGAACCCGCTGGTTTCCATCGCACCGCTTTTCGGAGGAGGGTGGTATTTTCATTTTCGGAGCGATTCCATACATCATCCGACGCGTGGCACCGGTAAGGCTAGAAAACCACCCTCCCATCGTGCATTAAAGTTCATCCGTGGATGCGGAGAGATATCGCTGTGCGTCATCCGATCTGGGGCGGGCAATCCAATGACGATCGCTCCACGAATCTGCGCATGAAATAATCCATAGCCACCGTACCCCTGGCGCACCGTCCGTCACCCTTCGATGTGTTTTCCACCATCGATCTCCATTGAGATCTGACGGTCCAGATTTAATTCATGCCCACCATTTCCCGGTCCCACCATGCCACCATTCCAATTGTTCCATCGTATATTTTCCCGTCCATCCATATATATCCCGTTCTAAGGTTAAATGTCAAGGTTCACGTTTAAATTTCTTTTCATTCCTCCAACCTCCACCAAAGCATTTCTCCACCATTCCTCTGCATTTTTTCACCATTTCTCGACAATTCCACTATCATCCTCGCAGTCGTCCACATCATCCGACCCCCATGCATGCTTTTCTTAACCAGTTTCCGTATTTTGCAAGGTTGTAGAGAGGCGGGAAACCGCCATGGTTCATATGTATCAGTGTAATGGCGTGTTACGCAGAGATAATTGAATTTGGAAGCTGGTACTATAGGGAAATTCCCAGAAAGGTAGCGGCGGCATAAATATTATCCAAGGACAGTTCAATCTCTGCGAAAAACCTATCTAGCGCCATTAAAACCCATATCTTGCAGATTGAGACATTTATGAAGTAGTGGAGAAATACCAGCTAATGATCAAGGATTTCAGCATTCAGTATTGAGGATTTTAAGCCTTAATCCAGAGTTCTAAAGGTAGAGTACCAGATCAAAAATATCGAGGATCACACAGAAGGTCCATCGCGTATAAAACAATGTAATCAGGGTTTCAAATTAGCGGAATGTTTCTTCCTAAGCCGGACACGGTACAATTTATTCTTTTAGTCAACGTGGTGTCCAGGTGAAGTTTCCCCCCCTACAGCAGTCCTAGGCTATCAGAAGCATTTGTTGCACAGTATGGAAGATCTTAGCGTCTTGATTCTACTCTTTTGTTTAATTCGCCAGAAGTACTATAGAGTACTGCAGCCAAGTACATCAGAGACATACCGGAGTAAATGGCAGCCTAGAGAAGACCACTCTTTCACCCAAAGAGTGCCATCGATAAATGCATAGAATTTATACAGAGTGGGCTTCGGCCTTCTTCCTCTTCTGAGTTTTTAATGATGTATTTAGTTTTTCACCTACCTTCTCTACTCCACTGGAGCTATAAATTCATAAAGAAACTCATTGTAAAGGTTGTTGATCAGTTATCAGAGATTTGCAAGTAGTTTCTTTTGAGACACACTCCCTGTGTAAAATTGTAAGATAGGCTGAGGAATATGATTTCAGACTGAGTATTTAGCTATTGGCAATGTTCTACTTGACTGGTATTGCTATTTAATATGACAAGCACATTTCTTTGGATCCTGATCTAAAGCAGCGGTGATGTTTTCCTATCTCTGTGTTTTAATTCGTTTCATTTCATTTCTACTGGCTTGCATCAGAATATTGGCATAGGATTTACCCTTGTTAGGTACCCTATGTTTCTTCTCTCCTTGCCTTCGATGTTTTCTACTAAATGTGTTATCTAAGAATTGATTTCAGCTAATTTAACCAGTGTAGTTGATGTTATTGCCTGCTCTCTGATGTATGAATTAAATGAATATGTTCTAGGTGTTCTTGTTAGGATTTAGCTGGAATATTTGGAAACACTGGGGATTAGAGTTAGCCTTGTCCACTAGGATCCTTGCGCGACCAGCTGGTCTTTAACTTTGTGTCCTGAATCTGTGTTGTCTCCTCCTCTCCTACCATTCCATATCATACTATCATCTTTATGATCCAACGTTTTAGATGACTAGCCCAATTGAAAGCCTGCATATTGATTAGCAAACAAATCCTTTCCTGACTCCATTTCCCAATGGTCTTGAATGCTCCCTAGAATACTTCACCTCTACCTTATTCCTCTTTTCTCATCCTTGTCTTACATTGAACCCTTCTTTCCTGATAACCAGCAACCAAACAACCAATCAAACAAACAAACTTTGTGCCTACAACTAGCTTAACATCTTAACACTAAGCTCCAAAGCCATATACCTTTTACATATCATAGAGAGATCCCTCTCTGGACCCAGGAGGGCTAGATCCTGAGGTCTGAAAGTGGTTTAATTTTGTCTCATCTTTTGGTATTTCCAACCTTGCCAAAACATGGGAACACTAACATAATGGCGACTCCACTGGGGAACTTCTAAGTATTTTCCATCCTACTACATCACAAGAACCTCAAAAAACCTAGAAACTCTGGTCAGGTTGGTATTGAAACACTTTCATCTACAAATCATTTCCTACACCGTTTGTCGTATTTCTCCCACACTCTTAGACAGAGTCTGGAAAGGGCCAGGTAGCCTCCATATCTCACACTCTTTCAGAGGTGACATGTCTAGTAAATGCCCTCCCAGTCAATCTCTGGTTAGATTTTGTTGTGTTTGGAAGATATCCCTGAAAGGGGACATCTCATAAGCATTGTGGTGGACAGTGTACCCTCCAAAAACATCCTAAACCTTCCACCTGGCAACTCCACAATTCCTAAATTATTTAAAGACTCCACTGGTGATCAGTAGGCCTGCTGATTATCTTGGTTCACATTAGACTCCACTGGGAGACCAAAGCCATTACAACATCAGCCACATTAGAAGTAACAAGTAGGGTTAAGCTGCTTGGTTAGAAAACAACATTCTGGCTTCAAGAACCATTCATACAAGAGCTTACCCTAACCCAGACCCACCTAAAATAGTTGAAAACCCTGAGAGCATCCTCAAGGGATCTCCTACACATAAACAGTCAACTATTTCCAGCCACATCCATAGAGCTAACTCTACACCAGAAAACTTTACAGCTCCATCAGACCCACTTTTTGACCCAGGCACTCAAAGTAGCCTACCAAGAACTAGGTCATTCAGTGTGCTAGACCAGTCAGACCTCGAGTTTCATATTTCACCACCTCAAAGTGGTAGGCACCTTGGGAACAGACAGACCCCTCCATCTACACCTCTTGATATATACTTCATTCAAAACTTGGGGCTCAGTCACCCTAGATCTTCCCAACAAGCTTCTGATGGTCATAACATCCTCATCATCCATATACCAGCTGCTCGAGCCAACCCTTTACCTCATCAAAACACCATCATGGCAGCCTGGTATGCACCTCTGGTTTTACCGTAGCCTCTAGTACCCTTACCCAATGATTATCAATCAAATATCCCACACTTCACTGTAAAGGAGTCGACCATAGCTCAACACCATGTAGATAGGATGGAATATTCTTTTTATTACATGGAGATAGATGATGATACAGTCAAAATGAGAATATTTGCCCAAAGCTTAGGGGGTGATGTGAAGAAATGGTTTAAAGGCCTGCCTCTGGGTAGCATTAATGATCTTCCATCTCTGTATCAGACTTTCATAAAAAAATGGGAGGTTAAGGCCAACCCTCGCCAACTCCTAGCAGAATATATGAACCTTAAAAGAAATTTAGGAGAGAGTGTCCATGATTACACAACGATATTTAACAGCATTTACAATGCTTTTCCTCCACACATGAAACCTCCCCAAGGCATGGGTCTAGCAAAATACCCCGAAGGCTTTGATGCTGACATGGCCTACCAGCTTAGGGAGAGAGATTACAACACATTGGAAGACATGAAAAAAGGAGCAGTGAGTGTAGAGGCTAATCTGATTGAGAAAATAACAAGATTGAGAGCTGAGAAAAGGGTAACATATAGAGATGACAATGTAGCTTCCACGTCTCACCCTCATATTGGGATGAGGAATGGCTAGAATCTGAAGATTACAGGTTAGGATTTGAGAATGCCATGATGCAGGTCAGAGAACCATATGAACTTAGAAGAAAAAAGAGCCTAGAAACTACCAAACCAAAAGCTTCTGAGGTCACCATCAAGAAAAGACCTGAGAAAACTTCTAAATTGACTGCTGAAAGTAACAAATCAACAGCTGAGAGTTCTCGAAAGAATAAAGAAAAAGACAACCAAAACAATGATACACAAGGTAAACCAACTAGCAGCACTAGTACTATAGTTAGTGCTCCTAATAAAACAGTCACAAACACTGTACATAACCAGAATCAACACACTGATTCAGCCACTAAGATAATGGCTAACCAAACATTGTTGAACATTCCAAAGAGTCAGTCCACTTTCAATTTGGGAAGTGAGATTGAAAAAAACAAAATCTCTGTCCCACTCTTTGAGTTGGCCACTCAGGATGTATATAAAGGCCAAATTTTGAAAGCATTAAATTTAAGTGAGAACATTGACACTGTAAATCTAAGTGATGATCAAGCTTCCCTTCTGTTTGGTCCAAAGATAGAAGGAAAGTTTCAGGAAGGGGTAGTGCCCCCTTTTTATATCAGTCTTAATATCCATGATAAGATTCTACACAATGAAATGCATGATTTTGGGGCGTCACACAACCTGATGCCTAAAGTAGTGATGGAAATATTAGGCCTAGAGATAACCTGTCCCTACAAAGACCTATATTCATTTGACTCTAGCAGAGTAGAGTGTCTTGGCCTAATCAAAGATTTATGTGTGAGCCTTGCCCAGATTCCAGCAAAGTGTATGGTCATGGATGTTGTTGTGGCAGATGTCCCACCCAAGTATGGCATTTTATTATCAAGATCATGGGGAGCCAAGCTGCAAGGCATAATGCAAATGTATGGGGCCTATGCCACAACCCCAATATTTTTCCAACTTAGAAGACTGTACAGAGAGTCACAAATGAAATTTCTGGTTAGTAGCCCCGAGAAGCTTGAAAAGTCACCTTTATACTTTGTACATACAGACCTTGAAAACTTCATCCTCTGTAATGATGAATCCTCAGAAGGGTCAGAGTCCCAAAACAGAGATACCAACAAGGAAACAGAGCCCATGTACTTTAACATAATGGCTACTCTAGACTCAGAGGAGGAAGACGTAGAAAAATTTGAACAGTGCACTGTAACAAAATCTCAAGGTAAACCAAAAATAGAATGCAGTCAGCCAACTAGTCACCCCTCTGATTTCCACACACATGACGAAAAACAAAACAACCCATAGCCTAGTGTAGCTCCTATAATGCAACATAATGGCGAACCCAGCTGGAGGGAAGGAAGTGATGATAAAACGAGAAATGAACCCTTGTGGGAGATGAATTTTGATGGGTCATGCACCAAGAGAACTGCTGGAGCAGGGGTGTGGATACATAACACAGAGAGTGACTGCGCAGAGAGTCGTGTCTGCAACCTGCACTTCAAATGTACAAAAAATATTGCAGAGTATGAAGCTCTTATCCTCAGTTTAAACCTGTTGACGAAATTAGGAGCCCGTAGGATAACTATGCATGGAGACTCTGAGCTGATTGTTAAACAGGTGAATGGTGAATACACAGCGAAACATCCTAGATTGAGAGCTTACAAGAATGACACTATGGATTTAATGAAAAAATTTGTGGAATACGAATTAGTGTTTGTTCCTAGGAGTCGAAATTTCATTGCAAACGGATTAGCTTGCTTAGCTAGTTCATACCCTAGGACTCCGAGCGACCAACAGATAATCATTCAGACCAAATTTAGACCTGCAGTGCTGGAAAATGAAAAATATTGGCAGGTTTTTGAAGGAGATAAACAGATTGAGGATTTCTTGGTGGGCAGAAACGAGTTTTAATTTTCTAATTCAGACACCAAATCTAACAGTGGCTGCCAAAGTGAAGAGTCCTCAGATGAGGAAGAGACACCCTGTAACATAGAAATAAACACTTTAAACGAACAGATTGGAAATCCAAATGAAAAATGTGAAAACGAAGATAATGAAGAAGCAGAGGTGCTGCAGACCAAAGATAAGAACATACCACGAGGTTTGGCCCCTTTAGAAGACCTTTTTGACTTTGATGATGTTGCAAAAAAGCCCACTATAGAACATGCAGAATCTGATGTCCAGGAATGAAACATAGGCACTGAAGATAAACCCAAAATGGTCAAATTGGCTAAGTCCCTACACGCAAAAATGAAAAATAAATACATTGATCTATTCAAGGAATTCATTGATGTGTTTGCTTGGATTTATGAGGACTTAAGGGCCTATGACACGAACATCATACAACATAAGATACCCTTGAAAGAAAATCAGAAGCCCTTTAGACAAAAACTTTGCAGAATAAACCCAAAACAATTGTCTGCCGTGGAAAAAGAGATTAAGAAGATGTATGAAGTAGGTATAATTGTACCTGTGAGGTTCTCTGATTGGGTATCCAACCTAGTGGCTGTGAGAAAGAAAACAGGGGAGATTAGATTGTGCATAGATTTCAGGAATCTTAATAGAGCCTCACTCAAAGACAATTATCCTTTTCCAAAAATGGAATATATTCTTCAGAGGGTAGTATGCTCTAAAAGAATCTCCTTGCTAGACGGTTTTTCAGGTTACAACCAAGTCCTAGTAATCCCAGAAGACCAACTCAAAACAGCCTTTACCACCCCATGGGGCACTTTTATGTATGTAAAGATGCCTTTTGGGTTGATGAACGCTGGTGCAACCTTCCAAAGTGTGATGGACATAGCTTTTTCAGATGAAATAGGACACTTCATTGTCATCTATCTGGATGACATAACAGTTTATTCCAAGACTGAAGAAGAACACCTAGAGCACCCAAGGAAAGTGTTTGAAAAATGCAGAAGGTTTGGTCTGTCACTGAATCCTAAAATGATTGTATTTGGGCTGCAAGAAGGTAAGCTTCTTGGCCACATTATATCTGATAAGGGGATTAGGATAGACCCACAAAGAGTTGAGGGAATACTACAAATCACAAACCCAAGAAACATCAAAAAGTTACAGTCCTTCGTTGGGAAAATCAACTTCTTAAGGAGATTTATTCCCAACTTAGATGAAGACCTTAGAAATATGATTAACATGCTGAAGAAAGGTGTAGGATTTAAGTGGACTGTTGAAGCTAAGAAATCTTTTGAATCAGTTAAACTTGCACTCACCCAGGTTCCTGTCCTAATCAGCCCTCATTTCTCAAAAGATTTCCTAATTTTTTCATTCACCTCCAAGCATACAATAGCCACAGTCCTACTACAGAAAACCCCAAAGGGAATGGAATAGCCCATTTCTTTCTTCAGCAAAGCACTCATGGATGCACCCTTGAAATACAAAATTATGGAAAAACAGGCCTATGCTCTGATTAAGGCCTTTAAAGACTTTAGGGTGTACATACTGCATTCCCACACCATAGCCTATGTGCCAAATATAGTGGTTAAAGACATATTGTCCCAAGACCCAGATGGGAAAAGGGGCAAATGGATTTTTGTGATCTTAGAATATGACCTTGAGATAAAACCCACCAAACTAATTAAAGGTCAGGGCTTAGAACAACTGATGGCTGAATCAAGTCTAAAAGCCCTAGACATTAACATGGAAAATACCTTGGATGAGCAACAGGAATCACCTGATCCCACTATTGAAGAAAGGTTTGAGAGCTCTCCTTGGTATTCTGACATTCTATATGTGCTTACACACCTAAATGCCCCTCCTGAACTATCAAAGACCAAGGCCAGATTCTTAAAACTAAAATCCAGAAGCTACTGCATATTGGATAACTGCATATACTGGAAGAATCCAAATGGCCTATTTCTTAAATGTTTTCCTGAAAATGAGGCAGAGAGGATTAAACAAGAATTCCATGCAGGGGAGTGTGGAAGCCACCTGAGTTGGAAGGCTACAGCAAAAAAAATACTCATAGTGGGTTACTATTGGCCCACACTCTTCAATGATATCCATAAGATGATAATTACCTGCCACAAATGCTAGATTTTTGAAGACAAAAGAAAGCTCCTTCCCTTACCTCTACAACCCATCACTGTTGAAGGTCTCTTTATGAAATAGGGCCTAGATTTCACAGGAGAAATTCACTCTGCTTCCTCTGCACAACACAAATGGATCCTAATAGCCACGGACTATTTCACCAAGTGGATAGAGGCCATACCTACTAGGAATGCCATAGATTCAGTCATCATTAGGTTCCTAGAAGGTCATATTCTCTCCCGGTTTGGCTGCCCAAGGAAAATAATCACTGATAATGCTGCTACTTTCGGATCCAATAAAATGGTTGATTTTTGTCATAGGTATCAAATACCACTCGGTCATTCAAATACCTATTACCCTCAAGGTAATGGATTAGCTGAATCATCAAACAAGAGCATTGTGATCATCATCAAAAATTTGCTGGAAGAGAACAAAAAGTCATGGCATAACAATTTAGTGCATGCTTTGTGGGCCGACAGGCTTACAACCAAGAAATCCATTGGCATGTCACCTTATCATCTTGTCTATGGAATCGAAGCAGTGTTTCCCACCAGCCTTGGAATACCAGTGATTAAACTTGTTCAAGATATACAAACAGAAGAAGACAGCATGGTGAGGAGAATAAACCAGACAATTCATATCCAACAAACAAGGGAAGAGGTCTATAATAGAGCTATCAAGGTTCAGGAAAATATAAAGAGGTTGTTTGACAAAATAACCAAAGCTGCTGATTTCGAAATTGGAGATAAAGTTCTGAAGTGGGACTCAAGGAGAGAGGACAAAGGAAAGCACATCAAGTTTGACAGTTTGTGGCAAGGTCCCTACATCATCCAGGCCAATGTGGGTCCAAATGCCTTTTTTCTATAGGAGTTATATGGTACAGAGTTGTTTGGGGGTCCTGTCAATGGCAGGATGCTCAAACATTACTTCTGCTGATTTCCAATTTCCAGTTTCCTTTTCCATTGTACATACCATTGCAGGGTTGGTTTTCAAAAAAAAAAAAAGTGGAGAAAACAGAGAAAGGGAGAGGTTTAGACATGCTAAAAACATGAACCTCTGGAGTGCAAATATTGGCTCTAATATGATCAAAATCTGAGCCAAGGAAAGTAAAGATATCCGTTCCAAACATGCTCAAAACCTGGAACAGCAGAGAAGAAAGAAGAATTAGCTCTAACAAGCCCAAAACCAGAGCTGAAATGAAGAAAAGAAAGTGACTCTAACAAGCCCAAAACTTTAGTCACAAAAAAGAAAGAAGGATGCTTCAAGATTTTAGATTTCAAGCCCTCAAAGTTTTGTTTCAGTTTTCTGAAAAAAAATTTCCATGTGCAACTGTCTTTATGCCTTGGATCAATAGCAAACTAGACTGTCTAATCCTAGTTTGACTGTTTTTAAATTTCTATTGTAGAATGTAGAGAAGAAATCTGCTGGATAGTTTAATCCCAGCAGATATTAGATGAGGTAGAGAAACATATGAGACCAACAGTCTAATTTGGTCTCATGGAGTGATAAGGGTAGATTTAGAATAGGTTTATTTTTTGTTTATAAAAATAAATGATGTAAAGGGTCTGCTAGCTCAAATGCACCCTAAAGAAATACTAGGATTGTAGAATGGGTAGGTAGAATGATTGGGAAAGTTTTTCTACTGAATTAATGTCTTCATAATTGTGGCAGCTGAAAATCAAAGAAGAAGGTGGCTTAAGCAGCATGCATCTGGCCTACTCCAAAGATCATTTCTGAATTCTTGACTCCTTCAAGAAGAAGCCATCCCCATGTGGAGCCAATGTTAGCCCCCTATAAATTTTTTGACAAGAAAAGTAAGGGGCTAAATTGTTTTTGAGCCTTCAATGAATGCATCTCCCCTAAAGACACATCATCCTTGAAGGCTCCTATGCCTGTGCCCTGTGAGGAAATCCCCTCTGCTGATTCCCATTATGAAGCCTCTCTGATTGCAAAAATTGTGCTCTTGAAGGCCTTCATTTTCCACTTGTATCCCTGCAGAATACCCCATTTTAACCCTTTATTCCCCCTTTT
Organism: Pinus albicaulis; assembly: GCA_034641835.2. Classification (NCBI taxonomy): domain Eukaryota; kingdom Viridiplantae; phylum Streptophyta; class Pinopsida; order Pinales; family Pinaceae; genus Pinus; species Pinus albicaulis. Next base: position 1,335,829,841 of record CM076582.1, on the reverse strand, counting down.
CAAAATTCCCCTCTAACCTTTCTAAATCATACCCATGCCATTTTAAACCATTCCTACACCCTTTGTTTAGCCCAATTTCCCCTTCTTCCCTCTATCGTTACCCATTTTCGGCCACAAATTTCATTAAAAAGGGCTGAAAAACCCATACTCTGCACATATGGGTCTTAGCCCCCTTTGGCTAGCCCCAGAACCATATTTCCCCCATGTGGCCTACCGCTAGAACCGAGCGCTATCCCATAAAGCACTTATCTCATATGATTCATCGGGCGCGCTTATAGCCATTGATCTAAACAGAATGGACGACGATCGCCGCCCTCACCCCATCCATCGTGCCTGTTGTTCACCCGTTCACCGCCCGATCGAATATCAGCTGTCCATTTAAAACCTCAAATCTGACGGTCCATATCCCCTCGTCCACCTGTGGTCCCCACACCCACTCACTTTACAGAACCCACTGGTTTCCATTGCACCGCTTTTCGGAGGAGGGCAGTATTTTCATTTTCAGAGCGATTCCATACATCATCCGACGCATGGCACCGGTACGGATGGAAAACCACCCTCCCATTGTGCATTAAAGTTCATCCATGGAGGTGGAGTGATATCGTTGTACGTCGTTTGATCTGTGGCGGGAAATCCAACGGCGATCGCTCCACGAAGCTACGCACAAAATAATCCATGGCCATCGTACCCCGGGCGCACCATACATCACCCTCCGATGTGTTTTCCACCGTCGATCTCCATTGATATTGGACGGTCCAGATTTAATGCATGTCTGACGTTGCCCGGTACCATCATGTCACCAATCCATGTGTTGCATCATATATTCACCCGTCCATCCATATATATCTCGTTCTAAGGTTAAATGTCAAGGTTCACGTTTAAATTTCTTTGCATTCCGCCAACCTCCACCAAAGTATTTCTCCACCATTCCTCTGCATTTTTTCGCCATTTCTCTGTAGTCCCACTACCATCCTCGCAGTCGTCCACATCATCCAACTCCCATGCATGGTTTTCTTAACCAGTTTTTGTATTTTTCAGGGTTGCAGAGAGGCGTGAAACTGCCATGGTTCATATGTATCAGTGTAATGGCGCGTTGCAGAGAGAGAATTGAATTTGGAAGCTGGTACTACAGGGAAATGCCCGCAAAGGTAGTGGCGGCATAAATATTATCCAACGACAGTTCAATCTCCACGAAAAACCTATCTGATGCCATTAAAACCCAAATTTTGCAGATTGAGACATTTATGAAGCAGCAGAGAAATACCAGCTAATGATCAAGTATTTCAACGTTCAGTATTGAGGATTTTAAGCCTTAATCCGGAGTTCTAAAGGCAGAGTACTAGATCAAAAATCTCAAGGATCACACAGGAGGTCTAGCGCACAGAAAACAATGTAATCAGGGTTTCAAATCAGCGGAATGTTTCTTCCTAAGCCAGGACATGGTACACTTTATTGTTTCAGTCAACATGGTGTCCAGGTGAAGTTTTCCCCCGTACAATAGTCCTAGGCTATCAGAAGCATTTGTTGCACAGTATGTAGATCTTAGCGTCTTGATTCTACGCTTTTGTTTAATTCACCAGAAGTACTACAGAGTACTGCAGCCAAGTACATCAGAGACATACCGGAGTAAATGGGAGCCTAGAGAAGACCATTGTTTCACCCAAAGAGTGCCATGGATAAATGCAAAAAAATTATACAGAGTGGGCTTCGGCCTTCTTCCTCTTCTGAGTTTTTAATGCTGCATTTAGTTTTTCACCTACCTTCTCTACTCCACTGGAGCTATAAATTCATAAAGAAACTCATTGTAAAGGTTGTTCATCAGTTATCAGAGATTTGCAAGTTGTTTCTTTTGAGACACACTCCCTGTGTAAAATTGTAAGATAGGCTGAGGAATATGATTTCAGACTGAGTATTCAGCTATTGGCAATGTTGTACTTGACTGGTATTGCTATTTAATATGAGAAGCACATTTCTTTGGATCCTGATCTAAAGCAGCGGTGATGCTTTCATATCTCTGTGTTTTAATTCATTTCATTTCGTTTCTACTGGCTTGCATCAGAATATTGGCATAGGATTTACCCTTGTTAGGTACCCTATGTTTCTTCTCTCCTTGCCTTCGATGTTTTCTACTAAATTTTTTATCTAAGAATTGATTTCAGCTAATTTAACCAGTGTAGTGGATGTTATTGCCTGCTCTCTGATGTATGAATTAAATGAATCTGTTCCAGATGTTCTTGTTAGGATTTAGCTGGAATATTTGGAAACACTGGGGATTAGAGTTAGCCTTGTCCACTAGGATCCTTGTGCGACCATCTGGTCTTTAACTTTGTGTCCTGAATCTATGTTGTCTCCTCCTCTCCTAACATTCCATAACATACTATCATCTTTAAGATCCAACGTTTTAGATGACTAGCCCAATTGAAAGCCTGCATATTGATTAGCAAGCAAATCCTTTCCTGACTCCATTGCCCTCTGGTCTTGAATGCTCCTTGGAATACTTCACCTCTACCTTATTCCTCTTTTCTCATCCTTGTCATACATTGAACCCTTATTTCCTGATAACCAACAACCAAACAAATAATCATACAAACAAACTATGTGCCTACAACTAGCCTAACATCTTAACACTAAGCTTCAAAGCCATATACCTTTGACTTATCATAGAGAGATCCCTCTTTGGACCTAGGAGGGGTAGATCCTCAGGTCTAAAAGCTATTTTATGTTGTGTCATCTTTTGGTATTTCCAACATTGCCAAAACATGGGAACCCCAACAGTAAGGAAGCTCTATCAAAATTTTTCTAGATTTTTTGGGTATTTTTGAAGCTATTATAAGGGATGAATTTTGAAGTATGTCTTTGGTTTCCAGTGCTTATTTTCATGTAACTTTGAAAACCCACCTTGTACTTTAATTTTTTCTCAAAATTAATACAATCTCGAATTTTTTCAATGGAAGATCATGTTGTAAACTTGATGTTTTGTGGAATATGCATGTAATTGTGTGAATTAAAGATAATCCTGAATTTTTGAGACTGTTTTCTTTGATGTTTGTGGAATTTATCAATATTTCATGTAGTGTCTTTGTTATTTTGGAAGAATTTCACACAGGTTGGAATAAAATGGAATAAATTTAAATTATTGTGTTTTCTTAATTCTTAATTACTTAGTTGCTTCTTTGATGTCGGTAGGTTAAGAATGAATAATTAATTTGTCACCTTAGTTTGTTGAAATATGTTCTTCATAATTTCTATATTCTAATTAAAAGCCTCATTTTTCTTATGTCAAACCCAAGGTATATGAATGCTCTGACTTGAAAAAAAGTGGAAATTATGCCCAATAATGTTTTATAAATGATTGTGATTTTAATACAACATTTTCCAATAGAAACAAAATAGACAGAAAAACTCGATTTAACTTGCTAAAATCTATTCATTATATCTTTATTTTCTCTTGTTAAAAATTTACACCAAAACTAAAGTAGACAAATGTTTAAAGTTGAAAATATGCAGAGAAATATCCAGCAAAATTAAATAAATTTTGGTGATTTCACACACATATTTTTCCAACATAGAATGAAGTGAGAAACAACAAATTAAAAAATCATACTTAGATTTTCACAGACTCTGCATTATAGCAAAATATACTGTGACTTTCGGGAACCAACATAAAGAATAAAAATGCCAAGGAAAAACATTAATCAATAAAAGATGAATATCCACTTAACTAAATTCCCATACTATTACAATTTTTTTCAATATTGGTGTACATGTCCTCCTTGTCAGGTGTTTAAATTTAATATTTAATTGAAACAGTAATTTAGAAATTTTACTCCAAGATAAAACATTTGGAAATTGTAAGAAACTTACAGGTTAACCACCCTACTTATATACTTAGGGTACTTTTCTTCCGAAGAAGCCTCTAATTGTAATCAGTTTTTTGAATATAATATATTAAGTAGCAAGAATAATTTATAGTTATTTTAGGGAGTATTTGGTACACCACATTCATTATAATGGCACAATTCTTGAGACCCTACTAGCAACTAGATCACCATGAAATTTGAGTGCTTGGACAACCAACTTGCATTGTGATACAAACGAGGATCTCTCAAGCCAACCTTGTGTTCTTATATAACGTCACAAAATTCTTGTCACTTATAATTTTCATGCAAAAATTATATTATTTAACTATTAAATGCATAATATTCACCCATACAGGTGTTATCTCTATGCACAATTAGTAATTTAAAAAACACATAAATATATTAGTAATTAAAAAAATACATAAATATATATTATTGACCACATTCGAGTATCCTCCCTATTTTTACTCCAAATGTTACTTTCACCATTTTTTTTCCTAACTGAGTCGGTGCACATGAAATGGTGTTTTCCTACTTAAATGAAACTTATATTGTTGTGCAACCAACTTACAAAATATAAGAAAATATAGATCAACAACTTAGAAATCAACGTTTTCAAGGGGGCAACCTCCTTTACATTACATAAATGAACAATTCTTGGATGATAGAAATCACAAAACCTACTTTCTATATATAGGAGTCTAAGGGGTCGCAATATAACCATATGGCGACCACATGGGCACAATAATAACAATAATGGGATTACACGTATGGGGCACAATAATAACAATATCGGGACTACGTGGGCACAACAATAACAATAATGGGGATACACTAACAATAAAAATAAGGGGCTACACTAGTACTATAGGGATCTAACATGCCCCTCTCCTTCAAAAGAGTGTTTTTTTCAATGATTGAGTAGTTTTGGATGCTTCTATATAAAATTCTCATCCTCCCATGTGGAATCTTCAGCAGGTAAGTTCTTTCACTTGATGAGATACTCCGAAATTGATTGGTTTCGTAGCTATCAAGTTCTTGCTTCTGTGACTACTTCATGTTCCAATATGATTTTTCCTTCGTCGTCAAGTTCCAGAAATATTATTTCAACTCGGATTTTGTCACCTATAACCTTCTTTAAGCATGAAACATGGAAAATTGGGTGCACTCAGGAAGATGTAGGAAGCTCCAATTTGTATTCCATAATTCCAATCTTTTGCAACACCTTGTGAGGACCATAGTACTTTGGCAATATTTTATGATCCTTCCTAGCTTTCTTGAGGGACATTTTTTTTATATCATTGTAGCTGTAAAAATACACAGTCGCCTACATCAAAATTTCTTTCAATATGATGTTAATCTACCTATTATTTCATTCATTTCTACACCAAATTTAAGTTATCCTTTAAGATTTAGAGAACTTGTTGTTGATGCTCGATGTGATCTTCCATTATTTCAACCTTATAATTTTCTCTTAAAGATGATTTCGATGTTTCAGACTCTAGTGAGCATAATTGTGTAATTACAGTTTTTTTATTCTTTCATTTTAAGCTTTTTCATGCCATTAGATCTGATTATGTTTCCTGGTTTCCCTGCGATACCCCTTAATTCAATTTCCTTTCCTTCCCAAAAAAAATTCAAGAAAATTTCTTGAAAATTAAATGCTATCATACCCAAATATTTTAGCCATTTATCTCTTAATACAACATCAACACCACCCTTTGGAATGGAAATAATTGGGCTATTCAATACACACCCCCCATGGTTATCTTTATATTATGCCACTTTCCAGAGAAATTTATAGTTCCTCAATTTTCAACCATCACTTGACACTCTGGTGTTGAATATAGGAATCAATTCAATTCCTTGGCTATATTGCGATGAATAGAATTATGGGTACTACCTGAATCAATCAACTCTATTACCTTTTTCTTTTTGATATGTCCTTCTATCTTGAGAGTTTGAGATGTGGTAATTGTTGCCAATGCATTACAAGATATGGTTGGATTCATTTATGCTTTCTCTAAGGTCGGTTCCCGGTGTATATTGTATTCTTTTGAATTTTCTTGTTCCTTTTCTTCCTTCTCTTCACAATCTATGTAAACTAATTTAATCTCAACACACTTATGGCCACTAGTATTTTTTCTATCACAGTTGTGACAAATCCCTTTTTCTATTTTTTCTTCCAATTTTTTTTATGTTAACCTTGTGCGTTGTGGAAGGCTAGGCGCAAAAACCCTTCCATATTTATAGTTGAGTGGTAGGCTTCCTTGTTTCCATAATTTTTCTTTCAATTTTTCTTGCCAACCTTAATGTCTTCTCTAATGAATCAGGTTCCCAAAGGTGAACCTCATGTTGGATGTTCACCTTTAAAGTCCCTATGAGTTCTTCAATCCTATGCTCCTCTAGAATATAATTTACCATTATATTCAACTTGTGAAAGCACTCAATGTGTTCCATTATTGAACCCTTTTGTTTGATATTTATCAATTGGCTAAAGAAGGTGTTACTTTTTGTATCGTCAAAATGTGCTATCACTTACTCCATAAAAATTGAACAAGTGAGAAGTGATTTAAGAGAAAAATGCCGTAGATTCCATACAAAATGATTTGGTTCTAAATATAAAGTTGCAGTGCGTACCTTTTTTTCGTTTTTTACATTATGGAGATCAAAATATTGCTCCATCTGTAGTATCCATGTTACATGATGCTTTCTATAAAACTTCATCATATCAATCTTTGGAATATGGTGGGTCTTCAATAAAACATTAGAGTCTATGAAATCATGATTAACATTTATTTATATTTTGATCGTGAGTTTCATCTACTACCTTTCCGCTAATAGGAATCATTTCTTGTAGCAACTTTTTCAAACCTTCCTTTTTTAATTTCAGACCATTCTTCAAGTCTTCCATGCTTCCTTTGAGTTTTTCTTCTATACGATGGATCTTAGCTTCCATGTCCTTTATCAAAACTATTTGAAGTTTTGTCATTGATGGCAGAGAAGATGGCAAAAGAAGAACACCTAAGACAGGAAAAGTAGCAGAGGCAGCAAAAGAAAGGAGCAGAGTTAGAAAAGAAGCAGAGAGCTATTCAAGGTGTAGAGTAGTGAGGACAGAAGGAAGGCCATTGATTTTGATAAGGGGTCTGGAGTAAAAAGAGTTCAAAGACAGAGTAGTGAAGTTGAAGAGGGATATTGGTTGTTGTATTCTGAATTATAGGTGTATTGGTTGATTTAATTCTGTGTGAACATTCTTGGTTCCAATCAATATATGACAGGATTTGAAATAGACTCTTTAAGTTGGGATTTTAATTAAGTTCTGTGGACAAGTTTTAACTGAGAAGCATTTGACTTATGTTTTGGTGGAAATTTCCTGCGTATTATGTGGGAAGGACTCCATAGGGTAAATGCGTTTTTTATTCTTGTGAATGTGCAATACAACGAAGTATACATTAGATGATTGGCATGTTTTGCAATAAACCACTGTTAATTGAATTGATAAGAACAAGGTTTGCGGACGAGATAGATCTAAGTAATAATTTGTGAGGTTCGACCTACATTCCTGTGTCAAAGCCACAATTAATAATGTTTTTGGTTGCTGTTGTTGAAACTGGAGTCACTAGCAACACAAAATGATGTTGATCAATGAGAAACTACAATCAAAGTGCAGTGAAGAAGGCGCTATAATGGTTTGCAGTGAATCAAGGTTTAAGTTACAATTTGAGATCACGGTTTATAGAGCATTCGAAAGAGGAGATTGCACATTCTGCCATGTAATTTCATTCAGTATTCATTGAGAGGTGAAGTACACAGCTCCTGTGCGTAACCAATGAAGAGAGGGTTTGCTTACTGTTTAATGAAACTGTGGGCCTTTTTTATATCTATGTATAATCGAGATTTTGGGTGAATGGAGAAGTTAGAACAGGAATAATACATTTCAGATGTATGCCTTGACGAAGCACCGAAGAGTAGAATGCCATAGGTATAGGTAGCACGAGTTTGGAGGGAAAAGGTTCGAAGCTGTTCGATACAATGGAACAGTGAATAGCGTGGCCAATTCATGTAATGGACCAGCATTGTAGAGCCAAATCAAGATCATGGGGGATTGTTATATCTGAACGGAACCATGCAAGGTAATAATAAACAAGAGCGATGGTGTAGAAGGCGGAACTTCGGTGGCAGAGCGATGGAGTATGTATAGCCATGGCACAGTAGAAAAAAAATCAAAATCGAAGTTATAAAGAATGAAATGGAACTTGGAGTGGGGAGTAACCGAAACTAGGAAGGAAGGAACAGTAACAATGGGCTAGAGTACAACCCCGTGGATTTCACACGGGAATTGAAGTGGTAAGCCGTATTACCAAAGTGAACACTATATAGGTCATTGAAGGACACGTGTCCTCAGGTGGTTTTGTAAAATAACTTTTTTCACGTGAGTTTGTGTTATAGCATCATTTTTCACCCTCATATGATTCATGATTGTCTCTTTGGCCTTAGGCACCCATTCCCACAGACTTGAATAAATTTCATAAAAAAACAGTGTTTAAAATCCCATACGCGAGTATGCCTAGACTTTTCCACGTGTATACGCGAGTCCAGAGATACTTTTCTGTGTATGCCATTAAAATCATTAAAAAATATATAAAAATCCCTATTTTCGAGGCTGGGTTGATGGTTATTCCAGTAATTCAACCACCCCAGCCCATGGCCAACTATTTCTAACAGATTGAAACTACTTTGAGGGAGTATAAAATCCCCTCATATGCATGGCCTAAGGGAGATAGAAAATTATATACATTATACTCTGTTGGAGCCCAATTCATGTCTGATTTCCTATGCCTCTTGCACTTCCCATATTTTTACAGGAAACTCTTGTTTCCTGGACATGTTCATCAGCTTATATGTCATCTCGTGTGCACAAGTCTTGAAAGTATCCTAGTGAGGCAAGGGCGGGACGGATCCAGACAACGGTCTATTTGAAAATCGTGGAAGGATTTAGGTGATCTCTCCATATTTCTATTATTGTACATGATGTTCGTAATGAAGAAGAACCATCTTGTTCCCGAATTCACGTGTTAATATCTGCTTGCATATGTGAAAATATTGTTAATTAAGAATTTATTATTGTTTATATGATGTTTCACATGGATTACACTGACGTTTAGGAAAGATATATGCTATACAACTAGATTTCCGTGCATGTCTCTTCTTGATTTCCAGGTTGAAGAGGAAGAAGGATTGCTGGGGGTTTAGACCCCGCGGGATCTACAGGTGAGTTCTACAATCAATGTTATCTAGTTTTTAGCATATAAGTGTGGTTGTGTGAGTCCTTATTGAATAGCATGCCCTGATCTGTGGAGGTTTTTGACCCAACGACCTCTAGGGAGTTATTTCCCGAAATAGAACTAGCGACTCTGCTGGGGATCGCATTCTTGTGATTCCCCTGTTGGGTGGTTTCAGCTGTTTTAAATGTTTCCAATAGTTTTAATCATTATTTCTAGTCCAGTTAGTTTTTTCTCAGTCAGACTAAAGACCTGGGTCTTCAGCTAGGCTTGATCATTTTTATTTTTTCATTATTTACCTTTCCATACACTAGTTTTCCTCTACACAGACGCGTATAGATGCGGGTTTGGTGAAAGGAAGTCACATATACGCGTGTTTTCTTTGCCACAGTCGCGTATGCATGCTTGTTTCAAAACTGCTAAGTACCGTATGCTTGGGCAAATTTTGAAATTTTTTGATTTTTTGACTTTTTGGTCTTGTCTGCCTATGGGGACCTGTTCCTGCAGTGTCCTTTTAGTCTCTGGATTGTGTTGAAAGTGGTTATTGGTATTTCTCTGTCTTGTTCAGTTGAATACTGGCTCATTTGGAAAATCTTGTTTTTGTAGTGCTTGCATTTCTGGTCTGAGTACCAAGATCTCTTCCCAGGAATTCTTGGTTGTTCTGCTTAATCGGGATAGAGAGCTTCTGCTCATATGCTCTTTCCTAACTTTATGTCTTGATTTGAACTTTAATTTTTGCTTTCTTTTCGGTTGGTTTTCTTGATTTCATTTGACTAGGTCTTGTTGCAATTTTTGAAGAGTCATTTTTGGGTCTTTGAAGTTTTGTTTGCTGCAAGATTGTGCTATTATTATGGGCTGAGTTACTGAGTTTCTTGTCTTCCTTTTGCTCGTATGAATCTTGCTACTAAGTGGCACTATAAGATTTAGAGCATTTTTGTTGAATTTTTGCTTGAAATTCAGAGATTGTTTGGCTTAGGAAGTGGATAGTTCCTCTTGGTCTCTTCGAAATATTCTTTTTATAAAATTCAAAAGCTCAAAAACATTTTGTTTTTCCATTGCCTTTGTTTCGCATTTTTGTTTTGGTTTCTTTCCATCTTTTGAAGCCTTACTGAGATTTCTTACCTTCGGTTTCTGATTTGATTTGGGAAGGGAATTTTCATTGGTTTATTTCTCTTAATTCGAGCATATTTTGGTGTCTTTATACTGAGATTTTCTGATTTGGGAACTAGCTTTGTGGACAACCGGAAAAGTGATAGAACTGGGCGATTCTTGGAAATTTCTCTTTGCTTTATTAGATTTTGCATCTTAGAATTGGCATGCTCTTAGTAATTTGCATTAGGTGCACTTAAACATTAGTAGTATTTTTCATAAACTTTGCGAGTGTGAGGTTTGATATCTGAAAAGAAAAAAATAGTCTCGTAGAACCCGTGTAGAAATTTCTTTTCATCGAAAGAAAATTACTGCCTCTGCATGTAGTTTCGTTTTCATTAATTTCTTTTCTGCGTCATAAAACGTCATGAGTTTCATTTCCATATTCCCTTGACTTAATATAACAACCAAATAAAATAAGCGCAATAATTTAAAAACAACTAGCAAGTTTTTTATGAAGTGTCATACATCAACCAGCTAGGTTGTAGGGCCTTGGATTAGGTGAGTGGAGAGTTAACTCTCCAAGGCCACTCAAACTAAAACATAGAAGTTTATTAAATGAGCGAAATCAAAATCTGTTAGGTGGACTGGGAAAGCTCTCCTTCAGAGAGTCAAGCACGATGGGAAGTGAAGGTTGAGACGAGAGATACCCCCTCTCTGATTTACTGGATCTTGCCTTAAGACTGTTCTGCCCAGCTGCTGACACGGATTGGTGCCCTTAGTTGCCATTCCTAGGTTCCACACAGGTGACTACAGGGGGAATACCCATGACACCTAAGGCAGACGTCGTATCACTTCCAATGGTACTTCTGGAGGGTGCCCCGGCGAAGCTTGGGTACTTGCACCAGCAAAGGCTATTGTTAGGAGGTCAACGTAACTGTTTATGTTACCTTCGCTAGTAGGCCTGGGCCGTAATTATCCCAGACTACCTTCGGGAGGTCCTATTTTTCGTTTTCTCATATTTTGGTGTCCGGTCCTAATCACCCGAAGTGGAAATACTTGAAGGCTGTTTGCTTGGTTGCATCTTAGGGATTTTTGTAGTGAGTGCTCTTTGCTCCTAGCTTGCCTAGCTTTATAATTTTTTGAGTCTAATGAATCTGTTAAAGTGGCTGATCAAGTGCCTCATCGATCGAGGAGAGTTCGGGGGTTATCTCCCGAAAGTGTAGAGCCTTCTTCAAGAAGGCGTAGGAGTAATATAGTAGGTGAATATCACCCAGTGGTATCTGACGCAGTGGAGAGAGATCCTCCACAAGGGCTTGAAGGTTTTGTAGTTGGTTCCAGTGTTGGTTTTGAGAGGAGTGCTTCGCTCACCTCGAGAGTCTTATTTCTGCGAGAAGAAGAAGTCAAAGTAGAGGAAGTATCTCAACTTTCTGAATCACTTCCATCTCCTCTTCCTCCCGATTATCCGTTTGTTGTTGAGTACATCGGACCTGATTCAGAAAGACCAAAAAGTCCTTATCCATCTTATTCATACCTTTCGATGGCCATGACTGGGAACGCGGCTTTGGCTGTGAGTGCTACAGGCATTCAGACTCCTGCTTCAGTAGAAGGAGGAGGCACAATTGCTATATCTTCGATTTCTTCTAGTATTGTTGTGTTTGGCTGTGGTTTCACCCAAGCACAAGCTTCTCAATCTGGTCCCTTTTGTTTTGGAATGCCCAGTAGTGGGATTCCTTCATTTTCCTTTTCCGCTGCTGCAACTACGTTTGCACCCATGTCTTCCATGGCTAGTGTGTCATCTTCTTTTCAAGGGTTCCCCTTCAGAAGTGGGCATATTCCTAGTTCGAATCCTTCCTTAGGGTCTTTTCCTTTTACTTCTCAGACTCAGAGTTTTAACCCTTGGTCTGGAGGTCAGAGTTCGACTACCTTTATAGGTTGGAACCCTGTATTTACAGTAGTGGGGGCAGGGAATCAGTTTTACGCTGGTCAACAAGGGAATGTTTCTTTCCCTTCGTTGAGTGCTTATCAGAATTTTTCCCTTTCCAATGCTTGGAACCCCTATCAGGGGCTTTCCTCTTCATTCATTACTTCGGGGGGGGAATTGGTCCGGTCTTTGGTAACTCTACGTTGGGAGGGGGTCCTTCTCCCAATGCTGGGTCCTATGGCCCAACATTTTCTATGATTTATTTTTGGCAACCTGGTGCCTCATCAAATCCAGGTTATTCTTTTCAGAATTTTTGGAATTCATCCCATCAAGGATGGAATCCTCAGGCTCCTCCTCGTTTACCTTTTCTGGCAACGTTGAACTTGCTAGATTTGTCGAAATTGACGAATGATCCGATCTGATATAGTCCTGGGTGGCCTCTGGTTCCTACCAAACTACCTTTAGACATTCCAAAGTTTGAAGGAAAGAATGGAGAGGACCCGACTGATCATATCACCACTTTCCATTTATGGTGTTCATCTAACTCCTTGATCGACAATTCGATTAGGTTGAGGTTGTTTCAACGCACCTTGACTGGAAACGCTGCCAAGTGGTATATTGAGTTAACTGGGGGCAGTTTTGCTACTTCTGGAGATTTGGCTACTACATTTCTAAATCATTTCCAGTTCCCTGTCCATTATGATGCCGGGACTGAACTCCTAGCTAATTTTAAGTAGGACGACGCAACCCACGTTTCTGATCACATTCAGGAATGGCAGAGAAGGAAGAGGCTTATTAAAGCTCATATTCCAGGAGAATTTCTTTTGGAATGGTTTTTGAAATCCTTTCAGATAGATATTTCTAAGGATGTATCCCTCTCAGGGGCATTTTCTGAGGAGCAGGCTATTTTTAGGGCCCAGCAACTTGAATTGATATATTCTCAGTCTGGTGTCCTTCATAAATATTTGCCTAATGCTCCTTGCTCCAAGTTAGACTTGTCCAAGACTAAACCTAGTCCTCATGGCAATGGAATTATTGGGTCGATCAATAGTGGTGCAGCTAACCTGCTTAGTCAATTGCAGCAGTTGTCTATACAAACTTCTTCTTCTAGTCAGGTTGTGCCTGCTAAGTAATCGCCTTCCCAATATTTGTCAGTAAATGCCGTTCATAATTCTAACCCTAAAGAGAATCAACAATCTGAAGGGAAGAAGAAGGGATGTAATAAGAAAAAGGGCAAGAATGGGAAGGGTAATGCAAATAAATCCAACGAGCATGTTGGTGAGGGTCCAAAGGATAAAAAGAAAGTGAAGTTTCCATGCAAGTTATGTGTTGGAGACCATCTTACTCACCTTTGCCCTAAAATTCAGGATGCGCAGCGCTTGTTAGCTCAGCAGGGTTCTTCTAGTTCCCAGGCTGTGTTGACAAACCCTTTTCCCCAAGGGCAACAGCTAGTTGTTGGCGCGAATCAAAATACTGGGGCTTCCTTTGGGGGCACCCAGGAAGGGGAAACTCCGTCAAACATATACATGATGAGTGCTCACGTGGATATCGCCACGAGATCCCATGATTATGGTGAAGAGGAGTCTTCGAAAGCCAAGGGTGCTCCCGATGGTACTGAGCCGCTTCACATTACGAGGCCTACTGTTGAGCCTATACCTCGGATGCCAAAAGCATCTACTAAGCGTACGACGATTAATCCAAATGCCAGGGCTTCCCAGAACTACTCTATTGTGGAAGATCTGGCGCAGAGTCCTTGTGCCATGTCGGCCCTTGAGGTGCTCCAGTCTTGTCCTGCTCAGCGCAGTGCTCTACTCACTGCTATTGGGGCTATCGATCCAAAGAACTCTCTTATGATTACATTTGATATGTCTAATTTTAAAAAGAGACTCCCCCATCATATGGCTTTTCATATCAAATCGTCGTTTCAGAAATTCAATATTTTTCGAACGGTCATTGATGAGGGCGCTTCCACATGTGTGATGTCTCTCGCATGCTGGAAGGGAATTGGATTTCCCGCAGATGTTCCATCTGCTACTCTTCTAACTGTGTTTCATGGTCATTCTCACAGACCGCATGGTATTGTCCCAGCTTTTCCCATCTGTGTTGGGGGAAAAACTGTAAATATAGAGGTTGAGATAGTTGATGCAAGCTTGGACTACAACCTTCTGTTGGGGCGAAACTGGATTTATGAGATGGATGCCATTGCATCCTCATTATTTTGGATTATTTGTTTCCCTCACGAAGGGAGGATTGTTACAGTGGATCAACTGGACTGTTCTCCTGTAGACCCGAATGCATCTACTGACTCAACTATTCCAAAGGTGGATAAATCCCAGCCGCCTGTCGAGAATTTAGGGGTTGGAATGTATTCTTCTTTGATGGGTACTTTCAATATTCCACCTCCTACCATTCATATAAATGCAATTTCATCCTCCAGGGCTCCTATTCGAAGAGAGTTCTTCAGAACTCATTATTTTTCGGATCCTTGGACCTTGCCTTCCCCTACCTCCACATTAGTAGAAGTTCAAGTGGGTGGAATGGCGTTTTCGATGTTTGCAACTGAGATTGCTTATGAATCTATTGTTGACTCTGCAGATTCCATTCCAGCTCCTCTTTCTCCAGAGGAATTGGATGGCGATGTGGCTCTAGCTTGGACACTTAGTTCTTCTTCTACCTAGGATTTACTTGATACCACTCTTCCATCTGAAGAGGCCATCCTGGAAGCTATGACTGGTATAGATAGACCGTGGGATGATTTGCATCATCGGTATTAAATTTTACCTAATTTGAGCGAGGTTGAATGAAGTTTTCCAAGTCCTTTGTTTCCTGGTCCTGTTCACCCAGTCCTGAACCCTTTAGCACCAACACCAGTGAACATTTCCAGGGATCCCAATGTTATAGAGAATGTCTTCATTGGAGCTGAATGTTCCCCTGAAGAGATTCAGATTTACACCGATCTCTTTAAAGAGTTTAGGGATGTGTTCACTTGGTCTTATGAGGAAATGCCTGGTATAGATCCATCTATTGTCCAGCATGAGATCAAGACTTACGAAAATGCTAAGCCTGTGAGGCAAAAAATTCATCCGGTCAATCCTAGGAAGGATGCAGCTATCCAAGCCGAGGTGGAGAAGCTGCTCAAGGTGGGATTTATTTTCCCTATTCTTTTGACAGAGTGGGTTTCGAATCCTATTCCCATGGATAAAAAACAAGGAACAATTCGAGTTTGCATTGATTTCAGAGACCTTAATAAAGCATGTCTGAAAGATAATTACCCCACACCATTTATAGATCATATTATCGATGAGTGTGCCGGTAATGAGATTTTCTCCTTCATGGACGGTTTCTCCGGATACAATCAGATTACTATCTGTCCTGAAGATCAACATAAGATTGCCTTTACTTGTCCTTGGGGTACTTTTTCTTACAGGAAGATGCCTTTCGGTCTTAAAAATGTTGGGGCTATGTTTCAGCGGGCCATGTCATGTGCCTTCCACGATATCAAACATATTATCAAGGCATATTTGGATGATTTAGCTGCTCGTTCTCAAAAGAGAATTGATCATCCTGCTCACCTCCGTCAAGTATTTGAACGATGTTGTTCTACAAGATTAGGTTGAATCTGAACAAGTGTGTTTTCGCAGTTACATCCGGTCGGTTATTGGGATTCATTGTGTATGCGGAAGGGATTAGGGTAAATCCCTTCAAGGTTGAGGCAATACTTCGGTTGCCCCCGCCGTCATCTATTTTTCAACTTCAAAGTCTACAAGGAAAAGATAATTTTCTTCGGAGATTTAACGTAAATTATGCTGAAGTTACCAAAGGATTTATGAGATTGTTGAAGAAGGGAGTTCCATTTTTTTGGGATGAATTCGCTCAGCGCTCATTCGATGCTTTGAAAAAATCATTGACCTCTGCTCCTATATTGAGTCCACCTGATTATAGCAGGGATTTCCTTTTGTATCTTACGGTAGTAGAATCTACCATTGGTATGGTTCTGGTTCAGGAGGACGATGCTCTGGCAGAGCATGTTATATACTATCTTAGTCGAGGCTTGGTAGGACCTGAACTCCGGTATACTCCGATAGAGAAGCTAGCTTTAGCAACTGTTCATGTTGTACAGCGACTCAGACATTATATTCTTCTACGAAGAACTTATGTTTTGGCAGCAGCCAATCCATTTCAGTTTGTTCTCAGTAGGCGAGTGATTGGGGGCAAATACAATAGATGGATTGTGATTTTTCAAGAATTTGATCTTGAGTTTATGTCTACCAAGTCCAAGAAATCATTAGTTTTCGCGGAATTAATCTCCGAGTTGCCCTATGGAGAAGAGGTAGTTTATGATGAATCCTTCCTGGATGAACATTTGTTTCTCATATCTGCACAAGATCCTTGGTATGGAGATATCATTGTGTATCTTCAGACTGTGAAGTTTCCCTCTACTTTTTCGAAAGATGAGCATCGTAAATTGCGTCACTTGGCTAAAAATTACTTGATTATTGGTGATGTTTTATACCGTCGAGGGGTTGATTCAATCCTGAGACATTGCTTAAATCTCGAAAAAGCTGAGGCTATGCTGAATGATTGCCACAGTGGAGCTTGTGGTGGTCATTTATCTGGGCTTGCTACAACCCAAAATTTTTTGCATGTAGGATACTTTTGGCCTTCAATTTTCAAAGATTGTATGGAGTCGGTCAAAAAGTGTCATCCATGTCAAGTCTATACTCGAAAAATGTGCGCTCATCCAGCTCTTCTTTTTCCAGTCATTACTGTTGCTCCGTTTACAAAGTGGGGTATTGATTATACTACTTGTAACCCGCCTTCGGCTAAAGGTCACAAGTACATTATTGTAGCAGTCGACTACTTTACGAAGTGGGTCGAGGCTATGCCTACTTTTGGGAATGATGGTGAGACAACAGCTCTTTTTCTTTTCAACCAGGTTATTGCTCATTTTGGTATTCCTAGAGAGATTGTCACTGATCATGGAAGTCATTTTCAAAATGCCATGATGGCTGAGTTGGCTCTAAAATTAGGTTTTCGGCAGAAGCACTCATATATGTATTATCCTCAGGCCAATGGGCAAGTGGAAGTCATGAAAAAATCCCTGAAGAACATTCTTCAAAGGAAAATTAATAAAGCTCGATCCAACTGGCATATCATGCTGTATCCTGCACTTTGGGCATACAGGATGTCAGTAAAAACTGCAACTGGCTTTACTCCGTTTCAAGCAGTTTATGGGCTGGAATCCATATTTCCCATTGAAAGTGAGATTCCTTCTCTTAAGTTAGTTGTTGAGCTTCTTCCTGACAATTTCAGTCTTGAAGAACGTTTCCTTCATCTAGAACATCTCGATGAGCAGCGTTGGGATGCCGCCATGATGAATGAGGCGCATAAGAAACGAGTCAAAGTTCAGTACGATAAGGCGGTCAAACCTAGGGTTTTCTTGGAAGGCGACCTCGTTTTGGTCTATGCCCAAGAGAAGGATGCCCTGGGCACTAGAAATTTTAAGTCTATGTGGTATGGCCCCTTCATCATTAAAAAAGTCCTTAAAAAAGGAGCATATGCCTTGGTTTATTTTGAAGCAAATGAGTTGTTGGAGCCCAGAAATGGGCTCTATTTCAAAAGGTATTATGCCTAGGCTTCGGCCTTTCATCTTGCTTTTGTATATAGCAGTTTTTATCTTTGTACATATCTGGTTTTTGGTCTTTGATGTGATGGTGATTTTTTTGATCTGCTTTGGTAAGTTGTGTCGAATGACATGAGTCATTATGGTTTTTTCGATGGTGCTAGTAGACACACCCAGAACTTGGCTTCCGCAGCTTGGGTACTTCATCATCCATCTGGTCAGTTTCTAGTATCAAGAGGAGTCTTCATTGGTCCTGCTTCCAATAATATAGCAAAGTACACTGCAGTTATTTATCTACTCTCGGAGGCAATATCTTTGGGTGTTGATTCGTTGCTAGTTTTCTTGGACTCCCAGCTGGTGGTGTCACAGTTGAACAATACTTATTGGGTTCGAGATCCATTTTTACTTCGGTTGTTTTTGAGGGTACGTCTGTTACAAATATCATTTAAATTTTTAATATTCATTCATATTCCTCGAGCAAACAATTGGATGGAAAACTCATTAGCTAATCAAGCAATTGATTGGCATATTAATCATTCCATACAATAAAATTTAATCATCAAAAACATCATGCATTTGTATACATTTGTCACATCACATCATAAATCGTTGTATATATATATCTCATCAAAGTGTTAAAAAAAATATAAAAAATTTGGATCCATAAGTCATATAAATTTAGGGCTTATGCCCGATCATGTTCAGTATCAAAAAATATACAGTCATTCAGTAATCATATCTATCTATTCCTGTGGTCCCTGCCCAAAATTCGTGTTCCTATAGAACACGATCGCAGTGGTGACACATCGGAATAATCGTACCCAGTCACGTGGTACTCCCACTACCCGTCTCTAGATGGCCTCAGGTAGATCTTCCACTGCAGCCATAGGCACTTGGTGAGTTAAACCCTCCAAGTTCCATTGTACAACATGAAGGGTCCTATCTAGGTCTACAATATCCTCCTCGCCTCTGCGGCGCTTATGCCGTGGGTAGCCCTTAGGACAGACTGGTGCAATATCTGTATCATGATCATCATAATATTGTAGGTAATTTTGAATCCAATCAAAAACATGTTTTGTTTTCACATTTTTTCATATATATTGAAAAAATCATAAAAATCATATAATTAAAAAATTGCAATCTTACCGATTCTGCCCCATGCCGCGCCAGGTGGAAGGATGAGGTCTGGATCATCACGGAAATTCATCCTGGCATAGGGGTAGTCCTCCATGGTGATGATTTGTTATCCCCACCATTGGAAGAACTCGTCATCCCAGGTGTTTCGGGGAACTTCACTTCCCCCCAGTCTCTTCATCAGATCTGCCCATCAGGCAATTCTTGGGTTTCTTGGGCTGTTGATTGAAGAGATCACTTTGGGTCGAAGCCCAGGAATCTTCTCAAAGAATAATATCATCAAGATGGTCCCATACCCGAAATTTTTTTTTTTTCTTTCCGAACGGAAGTCAGTTGTTGCTTCATGTTCATTAGTAGAGCTATACACCAATCATAGAGGTGAGCTAGGCATTCCACGGCTATGCTCATCTGCGTCCTAGATGCCTGATGCAAGGAAGCAGATCCTGCTACCCTGCCAATGGTGAATAGGAGAATTTTCATGTGTATATCTCTCAAATATTTTATAGCAATCTGAGTCCCTACTTTCTTGGACCCCTCTACACAATAGACATGGACATAGTCATCCATGGTAAGCCCTCCCAAAGGCTTGCTGTGCAAATCTAATGGGTCTCCCCTCCGTGAGAGTCCAGTGATGAAGTAGATGTCTTCTACCTCTATGTGTATGGGCATTTGATCTATCATGAAGCAATCTTCCTCCGGTTCGCAAAAATTTACTAGCATTTCTAGCAACCGGACATTACTCTTCATATTTGGCATTTTGAAAAATTTGAGCAATCCACAATTTCAGAGGATATTGAGCGACAATTGATCTTACATTACTTCATTATCGATTGCACTATGCTTACGTTCCCTCCAGGTGATAGTCATCCTGAAAAAAATCATTCACTTGTTCATTAGAAACGCTTTTTTACATTTCGGGTTGTGCATACGCAACTTACCCTGTACACAGTCGCGTATATACGCGGCTTGGTCCATACAAACCCACATATGTGAAGAGCCCTAAATTAAAAAAAATATTTATGAGGTGAAATTTCCGAATTTTAACTCTATTAATGGACAAAATTGATAATAATGATGGATTAAGAACTTACCTAACTGATTTGGGGAAGTTTGATCACTGATTGCTCCTGTTTTGACGAAAGAGGGTTTTTCTCCAAAGCTTTTTTTCCCAAATCAGCAAGTAACAATGAACCAAATATGAGGTAACATGTGTATTTATGCCCAGAAATTGAAAAATTTTGCAAAAATTTGTTATGCTTATTTTTTCAATCTATCTTAATCTGCATAACCCGGATGCTTGTAAGTGCCCAGATTGGTATATTTTCAGGTACATTTTGATGAAGTTTAGATTTTTCCAGTTTTCGATCCATGACTACTAACCTGTCATGGCAGGTATATGATCTTCACTGGCATATAGGTTAGGAAATTCACTTTTCATTGCATTTTGCATACTAGTCTCCATTCTGATCACTTGCCATAGGGTCGATCCCATCAGGTCATGAGTATTTCACCCATTTCACTCGCCGATTATTTAATCAGGACTTGGTGGTAGATCCTTCCTTTACATGGGCTTCCTAGTTAGTTCCTCACTAGCACTTGTTGCCCATGCTATGTTTTATGTAGGCTAGGGAGTCCTCTTTAGTCCTGCCATGGCTTATGTGTTGAAGCTTCATTCTTCTTCTTATTCACTATTATTTTTCTGGCTATTACCCTAGAGGCTCCCTGGTGTTGTTGAGTTGTACTACTGCATTGCATATTGGCTACTTGTTTATCCTGGCCTTTAGCCAGCTTCATTTGGACTCGATGTTTAAGCCATCTTTTGACCTTGACTATTTGTACAAGTTAACCATTGCATGCACTTAGCTATCGCGACTTGACACCTTTTTTTACCCATGGATAGAACATTCCTTTGAGTATCTCTTACCAGTTTCCACCACCTTGCATTGAGCATAGGATTGTTCCTATCCCAGGAACTAGTGCATTTGTTTCTTGATACTCGTTCTATCCATTCTACCATAGCATTCTTTTATTATTTTTCAAGCTTATTATATGAAAAAGGCAAAAAAATCAAATATAACAAAAAGAGTGGGAACTGGATGTTACTTCATAATTTGATGGCAGTACAGTATCATTTTGTCACCCTTGAACAAAGCACATACACTTATATATTTCCTTCATTCGGGATGGTTTTAGTTTTGACCTAGGTTCAGCTTTTTCCTTGTTTCACTGGTCAGTTCTCCCCCGGTTGGTTATCTCTTCCAATCATATGGAGAGTTTTTTTTTTCCTCCTGCATAACAAACTTATACAGTGTCATTTTTTACTACCATGGTCATCATGAGTCATGCTTTTGTTCAAGGGAATTTTAGCCAGAGTCGGCCATTCTGTGGTGTCTCTTGACTCATTATTCAGTCGGCCTTCCCGGTCTTGTCAGTATCTTGTTCTATCACATCAAATGTTTTGGTCTTTTGCTCGTGCTGGTTTGAGAAGGTCTCCATTGACTTCTTGCTGGCGGGTTTGTCTCTCATTGACTACAACATATTTCTCTGAGAGTAAACCTAGAGCCGAACCCTAGCCCTATTTCCATCATTGATAGGTGACCTTGTGCTCAACATTTGATCATCGTTATGAGTCTTTGACTGAGTGGTTTTCCTTGTGTTCGACGTCAACATATATTATCACACTTGGGATTCATGCAGTACCTTGATTTCCATTTGACCCTATCAGTGGATATCTCACCTTTGTGTCAGCTTTCATTATTGGTTGGTTCAAAGGGTTTCTTCCGTGCGCTAGATTCATCTTGTGCATGTCAGAAACGTACTTTAGTTTGGTTCTGTCACTCTGCTTCGTCCGATTCCTTCCAAATCTTGGCCTACGGGTTACACTCGCGCTGGACTGATGTGGGATGCCTTAATGCCT
This sequence comes from Pinus albicaulis, assembly GCA_034641835.2. Taxonomy (NCBI): domain Eukaryota; kingdom Viridiplantae; phylum Streptophyta; class Pinopsida; order Pinales; family Pinaceae; genus Pinus; species Pinus albicaulis. The sequence continues at coordinate 1,335,808,012 of CM076582.1, read as the reverse complement.
TCCTTCCAGAAGATGTTTTCCCATCGACTTCAACTCATTGCTCTCGGAATAAGTTCTAGAGTATTTTTTCAGTACCTTAGGGTTTGCAGTCATCAGTGGCAGACTCTTTTCTATCGACAGTGGAGATTCATCATTTCCTCCTAATTGGTAGATTCTTCCAATTTTTCAACTTCAACTCATTCATTCGCACTTGTTAGATTGTACTGGGGCACCTTGACACTCATTTTCATTATCGGTGGGTTGTCTCGCATTTGTTAACATTATACATTATTGATCGGTAATCAAATGATTTCTCACATGGTCGACTTCAGCGCATTTATTCCCAGTGTGTAGAATTGTGCCATCAAGATCGGTGAAGACCTCGGGTTGCATCAGCATCTTTCAGCTCACTTTTGACAGTCCATTTAGTTTCTGCCAGTGATGTCGTCCACCCTTATATGTTGCAGTGTCAGTACAACAACATCCGATATGTTGGCTCCTGAGTTGCATGATTGTACCATGTGTTCCACCCCTTATGATTTGGTACCTAGAGATTCAATTAATTTTGTGATCAGACATCCATTTTCAGCACTATTGATCAGTTTGATATATGTGATACCTGGACATTGAATCCGACATGTACTTCTAGGCCATGCTCAGTTTATTCATTGTGTACTTTCAGTTCAACTATACTTGTATACATTCTGGATCTATTCCGTACTTTCTATGTGGATATATTTTTGACAGAGCATGGGTATGCCCGCCTCAGACATGAGCTAACTCTCTGTTTTCTTTCATTGATTTTTGGCAGGCTGAAATCTGGTGAAGTCCTCTCTTGTCCTCGCGAAGTTATTTCTATTCACATAATACATTTCGGCCATCTTGTATCCCTTCTGACCTCATATATTAGGGGGCATCTATTATAGCATAATTTTTCACCCTCATGTGATTCATGATTCTCTCTTTGGCTTTGGGCACCCATTCCCACAGACTTGAATAAAGTTCATAAAAAAACAGTGTTTAAAATCCCATATGTAGGTATGCCCAGACTTTTCTGCGTGTATACGCGAGTCCAAAGATACTTTTCCGCGTATGCCATTAAAATCATTAAAAAATATATAAAAATCCCTATTTTCGAGGCTGGGTTGATGGTTATTCCAGTAATTCAACCACCCCAACCCGTGGCCAACTGTTTCTAATAGATTGAAACTACTTTGAGGGAGTATAAAATCCCCTCATATGCATGGCCTAAGGGAGAGAGAAAATTATAGAAATTATACTCTGTTGGAGCCCAATTCAAGTCTGATTTCCCGTGCCTCCTGCACTTCCCATATTTTTACAGGAAACTTTTGTTTCGTAGAGATGTTCATCAACTTATATGCCATCTCGTGTGCACAAGTATTGAAAGTATCCTAGTGAGGCAAGGGCGGGACAGATCCGGACAACAGTCTGTTCGAAGATCATGGAAGGATTCAGGTGATCTCTCCATCTTTCTATTATTGTACATGCTATTCGTAATGAAGAAGAACCATCTTGTTCCTGAATTCAGATGTTAATATCTGCTTGCATATGTGAAAATATTGTTAATTATGCATTTATTATTGTCTAGATGATGTTTCACATGGATTACACTGACGTTTAGGAAAGATATATGTTGTACAACTAGATTTCCATGCATGTCTCTTCTTGATTTCCAGGTTGAAGAGGAAGAAGGGTTGCTGGGGGTTTGGACCCCACAGGATCTACATCAAACATAGGATCTATGGGTGAGTTCTACAATCGATGTTATCTAGTTTTTGGCATATAAGAGTGGTTGTGTGAGTCCTTCTTGAAGAGCATGCCCTGATCTGTGGAGGTTTTTGACCCAACAACCTCTAGGGAGTTATTTCCCGAAACAGTTTGGATAATTATGAAACGAGCATATAATTTGCATGGTATTGTGCAGCATCCGTCGGATTTGGACTTGGTGTGCGACAAAAAATGGACTGTCGGATCAAATCGATAGTTAATACAAAACAAGGCACGTGGGCCTGATCGATTTTATGTTGAACTATAGACCAAAGTTGAACAATAGGTTGTGGAACCAAGATATATGTGTCGGGTTATATTATAACCTAAGTTGAAGTTTGATTTTATAGATTGATATGGGGTTCTTTTAATTAAAAATCGAGGAACGTGTTATGGCCTAAATCTACCTCAGGATGAAAGAAGGCAAAGTTCGGGGTAACATCAAACCACGCTCAGTCTGCTAGCTAGCCCTACCAGATCAGGAGAGGGCTCTCTCCGGGTCAATCGCAACAAATATAATCAATAAGGCTTGAGATAACTTGAAATAAAGGCTAATTTTGGCTAGGTATATAAGTAAAGGAGTTTGATTTTGATTTTGGGGGTTTTGCTGGAATCAAAGGGAAAGGCAGTTTTGGGTGCAGGGATGAGGCCTAGTTTTTGCAGAGTTCTGAATGGGGCAAGGAAGGCAATTGTTTTGATGCTTTGTATTGAATGAATGGATAGTTAAGAATAGTGAGGAGTTGAAGAGGGAAAGAGGCTTTCAATAATCCTCTTCAAACAGATGAAAACATGGAAAATTAAAAAAAACTGAAGGCAGAGCAAAACAATCTAATGAATTCCACCTTTATAACTCATTTGTTTAATTTGAGAAGAAAGGAGAAGGGAAATGATACACATAAAACATGAGTAAACTTAAAATCACTGAGAGAAACAAACCATCAAAACATAGAGTCACATGGATCCCAAAGAGTGCGGGAAACCCTGGTCTATTCCTTTGCCAAAATTGTAGAGATGAAATGTATAATGAAGTGCCAAGCAATCCCAAGTGCCCAACCCTGAAAATGACTGATGAACTACATGATATAGACAAGCCTAATTCATCCCCATACCTCTAGGGGTCTAGCTCACCATTCTAGGAGCTGTTTCAACCATATCTAAACTAAGAACTAGAAAATAGGCAATGAAACAACTTGCCTCTATATGATAGGAAAGTAATCCATTCACTTACATTTCACTTTTTGGTGAATGAATCTACTAAGATGAGTAAAAATGTGCCAAAATTACATCATAGTCATGAAATTACATCAATTTACATCAAGAGTTACATGAAAAAGTCAAACTAGACAAAACTAGGTGAAAATTTGAGCTGGTAAGTGAAAAATAGGCCAAATTTCCCAATGAGCCGCGCCTGAAATCTCTATGCGTAGCACAACTTTGAGGCTGATTTTGTGGGCCTTCCCGAAGTCCAAATTGAGTGCAGGATAGCTCGTTGGAAAGCTCTACCTGTATGATTTCCAACCCAAGTGGAATTTCTGAATTTAGTTTCCAGTTTCCCCAGAACTTGTCAAAATTCCTAGGTAATGGGTAGGCATGCATAAATTTTGATGAAAAATCTAGAAATGCAAATTTTTCCTTAAAATGAGCTTCCAATTATAAGCGCACGCCAAGTGGCGCTATGCGTCGGGCAGGAAAATCTGTGTTTAGGCCAAAAAATTCAAAATTGACAAAAAATTTCCCACATTTCTTGAAATTTGGGCTGAAGGTCCATCATCAAGCACTATGCTAGGCCAAAGAAGCTTCGGCCAAAATTTGGAGTCTATCATGCCTTTTACGATGCTTTATTGCCCTCTTTAGCCTTGCTTTCAAGATCTTGATCCTCGCTTTGCAAACATGATTTCACACCCAATAATGGTTCTTCATGTGGCTGAGCATGTTATTTTCCTTTTTTTCCTTCTCCAATAGCTTCTCAAGATGAATATTGACCCTCGCAAGCCAAGTCTCTCTATCAGCCTCAATCTCCCGCTCAATGGGTGTCATCTCTATTTGGCTTCTTTGGGCAGCTTGCCGGTTCTCACGGAAGTTTTGCAACTCCATGATTGTTTGCTGATCCTCAAACTATTTTTTTCGCTACTCTAGGAAATTTATGATCCATTGGGCTCTCTAGAATTTGACGGTCAATGTGTCAATCTCCGCCTTCTGCTCCTGGATAGTCTCTCTCAGCTTTGAGCTTGGAGAGCTCAAATCCTCATCAATGAGTACAAAATTAGTATCCTGGCCTCTTGAAGGGCCCTCACCCTACATGGGCCTCTTACCTCTATCCTCTACCTGTACCTGTGCTACTGATGACGGCAATGATACCCCTTCCACCCCAGGTGGATATAGTACGCGTCGGGCTGCTGCAAATAATACTTTGGTGCCTCTCTGATAAGTAACAAACACTGGCACACTGATAGGCTCTGTCTCGTGACCTTCAGGCTGATGTGAAGGTTCACCTGGCTCATGAAAAACCTCTGGAGGAACTTGAGGAGCTATAAAGAGATCACGGGAAATGAAATCCTCCCATGAAATGCCCTGCAATCCAAGATGATGTAAGACCACGATCTTGATGAGTGCATAGTGATAAATACTGTTGTACTGCTGCTCGGGAGTTTTCTTCTGCACAAGAGTGGTCATTCTCTTGATATTCCGGCACATGAAATAAGGTATGTTCATCATACTGACTCTAGTGAAATGCATCAATAACCTGATGTGGTAGGCATAGAGGCGTGAAAACTGACCCTCACAACTGAAATATCTGATAATGAGTTTCATCAGAGGCGCATAGGATTCCTTTAGGAACCGGAATGGGAACACCCTGCTAAGCTGCCTCACAAAGATAGGCCTGATGTATGGTTCATAATGCACTCTTTCCACCTGCTATATTTTGTTCCACTGTTCACCCACATTCGGTATTCCGGTTGCTTGAGAAATAATTTCCAGTGTCAAGGTGAAATTTACACCAGTAAGAGTTACCTGACCATCATGTAAATGCAATACAAACAAACAAGCCATAATACTGATAGTAATCATCTCATAATACTGATAGCATGACTGCTCTCGAAAACATGCCATGGCAAGTGGGCAAGCCTGCAATTGAGTCAATGAGGTGGGCTCTTCTCTCACATGTTTGCACCTTTACGAGGCCTTATAGGTGCATGTAGCTCAGTGGTATAATCACTATCTCTGTCATATGATGTATCAGTGTCTGTCTCCTTGATGTCCATGCAAGGTGTATGTTGGCTTGTATGAGATGAAAATGAGAATTTGGTGCTCTTGTTTCAATTGCCAAATATATGGTGGTCAGAGAGGGACTGTGGAGAAATAGAGCAGTAGGGAGAATGGACAACCACTTGACTGTTTGGGAAACTTGGGGTTTGGGAATTTTTATAAGTGAGATGGGAAAGGGCGAATGATAGGAAAGGAAATGGCTTAGGGATAGGGCTATGGGGCTTAGGAGTAAGTGACTTTTAGAGATGTAGGGAAATGGGAAATGGACTGGTATTTATAGTATAACAGTGAGAGGGAGGAATAATCAGTGAGGAATGAACATGTTTGGCACCACAAAATTATTTTTAAAACACCAACTTCAAACCCTAAGAGAGTAGTTCAACAAGATGATAGGGTTTGGCCTTTGTGTATTCAAATTCTCAAAACCAATCACAAAAGCAACAACAAGCACAAGTTATGGGCCATAGAAGAACACATGAACTTACTTGGAGCGAGAAGGACCGAGTCAATTTGGATTTTTGTGAAGCAATGACAAAATTTTGGTTATCTGTCCTGTGCGCCGCGTAGCATTCCCAGTGCACCATGACCCTTGTATGCGCCGCGCTAGTTCAAAAATGCACAGAGGTGAGCGGCCCTATGCGCTGCGCTCAACCAGTGTGCCGCACCCAACGCCCAGTGTGCCGCGACAGTGAACTTCACCACAGTTTCGGCCTCCAATGCTAGCTTCGCTTCCTCCACTATTTTCTTTGGCTCTTTGATGACTTTAGCGCGCAAATGAAGTTTTGAATTTGAAAAGATGTTATATATACAAAGGATTTTGATTTTTGATTTGAAAAACCCACTTTGTAAAGTCTAAAATCTTTGGCACTTTTCACATAAACTCTGTTTTGCTTGCGTTTTTATTTTTGAGCTGAATGATGAATCTCTTGTCTGTCTTTGTAGGGATAGCTGGCATGGGGTCTTGGAAAAGGTGACCAGGGCTACGCATGGAGTACTTAAAACTAAAAAAACTTTGAAATTACACTGCATTTATTACAAAAGGATAAAATAGACAATTTTTCCTCAAAACAAAGTTTTGAAGAAAAATCATTATCAAGCATTATGATGATGAAAATTTTTGCGCTGAAACCTTATTTGAAACTTCCTCATGTACCTGCTGGCCATTATTAGTCATTTTGAAGACTAAATTAACGAAACCCTAGAACTAATGAGACTAAAAACCATAAAATGACTCTTTGCTAACCAGGAGACCAAAAATGACTGTAAATGATTTTGATGAACACACATGGACTAGCAGGTACATGACATGAGGGATATGAGTGACAAGACCCTACCGTCAGATGAGCCATGCTCCTAATGGAATGCAGCTGACTGAACTTAGTGAGACACCTAAAATGAAATGCAACAAGAGAAATTTGATCTCTGACGGAGGGATGAAGATAGCGACTCTAACATTGGCTCCAATGGGGATGGTAGCTCCTTGGAGGTGCCAATAACTACAGATTTCTGGGAAATTAGGCAGTGCCTTCATCCATTAGGCTATGGAATCCATAAATTCGACAAATCAACACAAGACTCTTGACTCGTTTTATTGACTGAAAATTGACTCAAACCAACTCAATTTTGAAACCAAAACGATTGAAAGACCTGAATCAACAAAATCAAACCAAAACTGAAATCAACCTTCAAAGTTATAGCCTTCACCTCGAGCCCCAAACTGAAGAAAAGATCACAACACACACTTGCATTGAAATTGAAATAAATTGGTATGTACAATGAGAATGTAAAACAACAGAGAACATTTCAGAAATGATATCACTTGAGCAGCCGACCATTGACCGGCCCTCTTGGACAATCTTCCCCATTAATCTCTTTCAGAAGAAAAGCATTCTCACCCCGATATGCAGAAATTTTAAAGGGTCCTTTCCAGAGATTTTCAAACTTACCATGCTTACCCTTTTCCTCGTTTCTTGCATCCCATTTCAACACCACTTCTTCCAATTGAAATTTGTCCGCTTTGGCTTTTCTGTCATATATTTTCTTAATTCTCTCTTTCAACTTGAACATGTTTTGGAAAAATTCTTCTCTCGTCTGCTGCAAATGGATCATTTGATTTATTCTTCTTTGCATATGATCATCTTCATTGCCAGCTTCCTGCAGAAGTTTGACCACTGGAATTGTGAGAGAGGTAGGAAATACCGTGTCAACTCCATATACTAGCTCAAAAGGGGACATACCAATGGATTTCTTCTGACTCACTCTGTCTGCCCAAAGAGAATTAACGAACTTCTTATGCCAACCTTTCTTGTTTATTTCCAGCAACTTTTTAATGATGTTGACCAAAGATTTGTTGGAAGACTCTGCCAATCTGTTGCCTTGTGGATGATAAGCGGTTGAGTGTCCCAAAATGATGTGATACTTTCTACAAAACTCAACCATTCTTTTTGATTTGAAAGATGCTACGTTATCAGTAATTAACTTATTCGGGCAACCAAAGCGAGACAAAATGTTATTCTCAAGAAATGAAATTATTACCGAATCCGTAGCTTACCTAGTGGGAATTGTTTCAATCCATTTTGTGAAATAATATGTCGCTGTGAGGATCCACCTATGCTGAGATGAAGAAGCAGGATGAATCTCGCCAATGAAATCCAAACCCCACTGCTGAAAAGGAGCACTTACCTCAATGGGCTTAAGCGGCAAAGGCTGCAATTTCTTCCTCCCTTCAAAAATCTGACATTCATGACAGCTTTTGACAGTCTTATACACATCAACGAAAAGAGTTGGCTAATAATATCCTGCTCTCAAAATCTTGTTGGCCGTTGTTTTCCAAAAAAGGTGACCCCCGCAATCTCCCTTATGAAAATCCTCTATAACCTACTTTTCTTCTTCTTCAACCAAACAATTCAGCAAAACACCACCAGGATCTTTCCAATAGAGTGAATTATTCAAAATACAAAACTTAGCAGCCTTCAATTTCAGAGTTCTACTTTTTTTTCTAGCCATGCCGAGCGGTGGTGACAAATTTTGAAGCATATATACAATATCTGAATACCAAGGAGAAAGAACAAATATTTTTGATACCTGAACTGATGAACTTTCTTCATTCTCCTTAGACATAGCAGCAATGAGATTAATGTCCAAGGCATGTAAATTTGATTCAGCCATTAGCTTAGCCAGCCCTTTTCCTTTGATAAGCTTTGTAGGCTTTATCTCCACATCATACTCCAACAAGGCAGAAATCCATTTGCTTCGTCTCCCTTCCGGATCTGTTTGCACTAAAACATCCTTAACAGAAGCACTAGGAACATAAGCAAGAATATGAGAATGCAGAATATATAATCAAAAATATTTCAACGCTTTCACTACAGAAAGAGCTTTTTTTTCAATGGTGTTATATTTTAAGGCCGCATCTCTTATGGTTCAGCTGAAAAAAGCAATTGGTTTTTCATGCTCATCTCTTTTCTGCATCAATACAGCTGCCATAGTATTCTCTGAAGCAAATGAAAACAAAATAAAATCCTGAGTATAGTTTGGGCTGATCAAAACCGGAGCTGAAGAAAGAATCAAATTCACTAAATTGAAAGACTTTAGAGCCTCCTCAGTCCACTTCATTATGCTATATTTCTTAATCATGTTTGTAATCTCTCTTAGATGTTCGGCAAGATTAGGCACAAAGCGGTGTAAGAAATTCATCTTACCATTGAAAGATTGGATCTCCTTTTTGTTCCGGGGAAGATGAATTTGCTGAATAGCTTCTACTCGAGCTAGGTCAATGCGGATTCCATCTTTTGAGATAATATGACCAAGAATCTTGCCCTTATCCATGGCAAACAAACTCTTCTTCGGATTGAGTGACACACCATACTTTCTACACTACTGAAAAACAATCTTCAAATGGTAAAGGTGCTCTTCATCAGAATTGGAAAAGACTGTCAGATCATCAAGATACACAACTAGAAAAACATCTTTCTCATTTGCAAATGCCATATCCATTGCGCGTTGAAATGTCGCACCAGCATTCCTTAAACTGAAAGGCATTTTAGCATAATGGAAAGTTCCCCACAGAGTGGTGAACGCTGTTTTGTCTCTATCATCCTCATGGACCAGAATTTGGTTATAACCGGAGTAACCATCGAGTAGCGACATACGAGATGCTCCAACTACTCGCTGAAGTATGTGATCCATTTTGGGCAACGGATAATTATCTTTCAAAGAAACCTTATTCAGATTCCTAAAATCAATGCACAAATGAATCTCACCTATCTTCTTGTGTATGGGAACCAAATTAGAAATCCAATCTGAAAAAATTATGGGAACGATGATACCAGCCTTGTACAATCGATTGATTTCCTTCTCAATTGAGGGCAGCAACTTCGGATTTATTCTTCTCAATTTCTGCCTGAAAGGCTTTTGATTTGGCTTAATCAGAATGGTGTGCTGAATTATATTGGTATCATATGTCTTCAAATATGAATAGTCCCAAGCAAATACATCAGCAAAAGAAGACAATAAACTAGCATATTTTTCTTTTACCTCCGGTGGCAATGCTTTAGATAATTTCACCATCTTTGGATTTTCAGCTGATCCAATGTTCACATCTTCAACTCCTTTTTCGGTTGGCCGCAAGGTTGGTTTTCGAGCTACGTCATCTTGATTGAAGAGCTCCTTTAAAGGTATTATACCTTTAGGAATGACATTATCCTTCAGCTGCAAAACTTCCATCTGATTTACTTTCACATCAGCCTCACCATCATCATGCTCCATATCAATTGAAGTGTCTTTGAATTTGCCTTCATTTTGTAGAAATTCATCAATCTCATCATCATTTTGGAATACTTGCCAATACCTTTGATTGTCTGGGACAGTCGGACAATGTTTCACATGAATTTAAAAGTTGTTACTTTAGTTCATCGGAATTTTCAAATTACTTGCTTCCTTTGCAAGTGCATCTGTAATACCATTCTGAATACGACGGACACAAGTCAAAGTATAGTCTAAAAACAATTTCAAGATATCAGGAACAACATTTCGGTAAGCCCGCATTCGAGGATGCTTAGCTTGGTATTCACCTTTCACTTGCTTAATTACCAACTCGGAGTCGCCATACACTGCAATCCTCTTAGCATTCAAATTTCTAAGAATTTTCAGACCAGCAATCAAAGCTTCGTATTCTGCCTCATTATTCGAACAATAAAAAGCTAATTTATAAGAACACACCCTTTCATTACTCGGTACCTTGTTTGGGGCGGAAAAAGGGCTGCGTACCCAAATTCCAATTCCAGCACCATCACTTCCTACTACACCATCAAAATCCATATTCCACAAACCATCTTCATCTTCTTCCAAGTGCTGAAATTCTATTTGCTCTGTTATTTATGCTTGATGTCCATCAACCTTTTTCTACTGTTGGAATGTTGATTGCTCAGCAGAACTTTCAAGCTTTTGTCTCTCTTTCTTTATGACCTCTCTAAAATTCTCGGTGATTTCCGAAATTTCTTCTACTTCAACTAACTGACTATTTACATCATTGAAACTATCTGAATACAAAACAAAAGACTCTAAATCTGTATGTACATAATTGATTGGATGATTTACCAGTTTCTCCTTGCTGGTGATCATATGCTTCATCGTTTGTTCCCGGTACAGTTTCTCATCTGACCAAACATAGGAATGGTAGCATAGGAGAAATCAAGCTGCAATGTTCCCTTCAATTTTTCTCCCCAAGATCTGGAAAGAAGCATACCAAATCTAGGAGGAATATCCGCCACAACCACATCCATCAAAGCATTCTTAGTTGGAATCTGATCTAAGCTAACCACCAAATCTTTGATAAGCCCAATGCATCTTACTCTGCTAGAATCGAAAGAATAAAGATCATGATATTTCCTAGTGATGTCCAATCCCAATTTCTCCATGATTGCTCTCAGCATGAGATTATGAGATGCTCTGGAATCAAACATGGCATTATGTAACACAAAATCATGCAATCTAAGGCTGATATAAAAAGGAGGCACATCACTATCTGGAAACTCACCATCCAATGCTGGTCCAAATATCAACTTAGGTTGATCATATTCCACATTCACCATATCAGACTTTGGATCTAAATTCATAATTTTAGACACCTGACCCTTATAGCTGCTATTATTCATCAATTCAGTCAAAGGAATGGAAACTTTTAACTTAGCAATTTCATTCTCTAAGCTAAAAACTGAAACTTTCTCTACCTCTTTGACTGGAACATCCTTATTTTCAGCTTTCTCCCTCGATACGATTGGCTGATTGGATCTTTCATTTGTTGATGGGGATTTACTAGTAGTGGGATCAACTATCTCTTTTCCCTTCTTTTGTGCAACGGGTGAATCATTCTTTGGTGCTGAAACTTCCTTTCTCTTTTGAATTGGATTGATAGGAACATCTCTGTTTCTCACTGAATATTGACGTTGCTGGGTGGTCAAGGCATTCATATAACCTCTCTGATATTCATCCGACTCTTCTTCAAGAGTTGTCTCATTTGCCAAAATAAAATCCTTGTCTTTTAGTACAGCTGAGTTTTCTGCATACTCCTCATCTTCAGTGATAAAAGTTGGCAAATCATCATGTGTAAAGAAGTGATTCTCTTCCCCTATTACATTATCTTCATCATATAATTCCGGACCAACAAAATTATGCTATAAAGGTGTCTTTACCTGCTGTTGTACTACTGGTTCTTGTGCTCGCTGCCCTCGTTGTTTGATCCTAAATTGTGGTTGGTGCTGACCACAGAAGTTAGGATTTCTAATCTGCGGTTTAGGCTTATCAAGTGTTAATCTTTCAATCATCTTTTCCATCTTGCGGAGTACTTGGTCTGAAGTAGAAGCCTCTTCCTTTATTACTACTTTCTTTTCAGCTTTCAATCTAGCTCTCGTGTCATTCAAATTAACTTCAACACTCACTGCAATTTTCTGCATGTCTTCCAAAGTGGCCGGATCTCTTTCTCTTAATTGATAGGCCATGTCCGGATCAAAACCATACGGAAACTTAAGAAAATACGACCTCCTAGATGGCCTTAAATCATCAGGAATTGCATTGTAAACCGCATTGAATCTAATACAATAATCTTGGACAGACTCACCAACATTCTGCTTGATCTTGGTATATTCAGAAGTGATCTGAAGAGGATATTTCTTTACTTCCCATTGATCCAAGAATTGTCTCTAAAGCCCAGCCAATGTAGCAATACTCCTAGGCTGCAAAGCTCTGAACCACTTTCTTACTTCACCTCCAAAAGTTTGCACAAATAATCTCATGGTCATATTTTCTGCGTCAATTTCATGAAGGTCAAAGAAATCTGCCATTCTATCCACATGTTGCTGAGCAGGAACACTTTGAGGAGTACCATTAAAAAATGTAATTTTACTTTGATAATTAGCGGGCATGTCATCTAAGTTTTGAGGCAACACAAGGGGTGCAAATCGGGCAGCCATTTCTCTTGGTGGATTTACAATCGGATTTGGAAATATAGGAGGAGTCGGAGTAGTTGATGTATGAGGTGTGGATGGAGGTGAAACTACTGTATATTGTTGATCAGAAAGAGATGGTTGCACGGGAATGGTAGGAATGAAAGGAGGCTCGGTATGAATTTGTGAACTGGATGTAATTGCTGATGGCCCAAGAGTTTCAGATGCAGACTCTATAAACTCGGGAATATTTGTTGCCACAATAGAAATCTGAATATTCAAGATGTAACTGTCAATGGATCTATTAGCCTGTTCAATTTCAAGATATTTGATAAACTCTGGATTTATGACAGTAGACCCAATAGCACTTTCAGACTTTGTCTCAAACAACAACAACTCAAATTGTTCATAAAATTCAAGATCTTCAAGGTATTCAAGCACAACGGGACATGAATGAGATTTGAATAGAGGAATCACAGGACATTCTCGATGAAGGATTCTTGAAATCATATTGGGATTTTCATACACTGGAGGTCGATTGGGATCTGGATTTGATCTAGTATGTCTTCTGGAAGTCAGTGTGTTGAATTATTTTCAAAAATCAAAGGGACAAAACCAACTTGTTCAGCCTAAAAAATTCTAAACTCATCATCTAAAGTCTAGAATGATCTGATGTACTGGGGGAAATTTACAAGTCAAGTGTCATGTTTAGAAACTAGACTAGAGATTGACTGAAGCAGCGTTTATCTACTTTCGCTAATGCAAAGCAAGCGCGTTTCGAAGGCTACCTAGCATAACTTCAGGCTCCGTCTGTAGCTTATAAAAAAAATAACACCAACAAGCAAACCATTTTCTTCCCCAGTATTGTCACCACTATGTTATGGTCTAAATCTACCTCAGGCTGAAAGAAGGCAGAGTTTAGGGTAACATCAAACCACGCTCAGTCCGGTAGCTAGCCCTACCAGATCAGGAGAGGGCTCTCTCTGGGTCAATCTCAACAAAGATAATCAATAAGGCTTGAGATGACTTGAAATAAAGTAAATTTTAGGCTAGGAATATAAGTAAAGGAGTTTGATTTTGATTTTGGGGTTTTTTTTTTTAATCAAAAGGAAAGGTAGTTTTGGGTCCGGGGATGAGGCCTAGTTTTTGCAGAGTTCTGAATGGGGCAAGGAAGAAAATTTTTTTGATGCTTTGGATTGAATGAATGGATAGTTCAGACCAGTGAGGAGCTGAAGAGGGCAAAAGGCTTTCAAGAATCCTTTTCAAATAGATGAAAACATGGAAAATTAAACAAAACTAAAGGCAGAGCAAAACATTCTAATGAATTCCACCTTTATAACTCATTTGTTTAATTTGAGAAGAAAGGAGAAGGGAAATGATACACATAAAACATCAGTAAACTTACAATCACTGAGAGAAACACACCATCAAACATAGAGCCACATGTATCCCAAAGAGTGCTGAAAACCCTGGTCTATTCGTTTGCCAAAATTGCAAAGATGAAATGTACAATGAAGTGCCAAGCAATCCCAAGTGTCCAACCCTGAAAATGACTGATGAAATACATGATATAGACAAGCCTAACTCATCCCCATGCCTCTAGGGGTCAAGCTCACCATTCTAGGAGCTTTTTCAACCATATCTAAACTAAGAACTGGAAAATAGGCAATGAAACAACTTGCCTCTATATGATAGGAAATTGATTCATTCACTTACATTTCACTTTTTGGTGAATGAATCTACTAAGATGAGTAAATATGTGCCGAAATTACATCATAGTCATGAAATTACATCAATTTTCATCAAGAGTTACATTAAAAAGTCAAACTAGCCAAAACTAGGTGAAAATCTGAGCTGCTGAGTGAAAAATAGGCCAAATGTCCCAATGCGCCGCGCCTGAAATCTCTGTGCGTAGCACAACTTTGAGGCTGATTTTGATGGCCTTCCCAAAGTCCAAATTGAGTGACGGATAGCTCGTTGGAAAGCTCTACCTGTCTAACTTCTAACCCAAGTGGAATTTCTTAATTTGGGTGAAAGTTTCCCCTCCAAAAATCAAATCTCCCAACACTTCTTCCTGTGTGTCCAAAAAGTGGAAGAAATGCCATTTTTGAGGTGTTTTTGACCCTTTAAACAACCCAGAACTTGTCAAAATTATTAGGTAATGCGTAGGAATGCATAAATTTTGATGAAAAATCTAGAAATTCAAATTTTTCCTCAAAAGGAACTGCCAATTATAAGCGCGCGCCAAGTGGCGCTACGCGTTGGGCAGGAAAATCTATGTTTAGGCCAAAAAATTCAAAATTGACAAAAAGTTTCCCAAATTTATTGAAATTTGGGCTGAAGGTCCATAATAAATAACTATGCTAGGCCAAATAATCTTTGGCCAAAATTTGGAGTCTATCATGCCTTTTACGATGCTTTATTGCCCTCTTTAGCCTTGCTTTCAGGATCTTGATCCTCGCTTTGCAAACATGATTTTGCGCCCAGTAATGGTTCTTCATGTGCCTGAGCATGTTATTTTCCTTTTTCTCCTCCTCCAATAGCTTCTTAAGATGAATATTTACCCTCTCAAGCCAAGTCTCTCTATCAACCTCAATCTCCCGCTCAATGGGTGTCATCTCTGTTTGGCTTCTTTAGGCAGCTTGTTGGTTCTCACGGATGTTTTGAAACTCCATGATTGTTTTCCGATCTTCCAACTGTTTGTTTCGCTGCTCCAGGTAATTTATGATCCATTGGGCTCTCTTCAATTTGACGGTCAATGTGTCAATCTCCGCCTTCTGCTCTTGAATAGTCTCTCTCAGCTTTGAGCTTGGAGAGCTCAAATCCTCATCAATGAGTACAAAATCAGTATCCTGGTCTGATGAAGGGCCCTCATCCTACATAGGCCTCTTACCTCTATCCTGTACCTGTACCTGTGCTGCTGATGATGGCAACGAGACCCCTTCCACCCCAGGTGGAGATAGTACTCGTCGGGCTACTGCAAATAATACTCTGGTGCCTCTCTAATAAGTAAAAAATACTGGCACACTGATAGGCTCTGTCTCGTGACCTTTAGGCTGATGTGAAGGTTCACCTAGCTCATGAAAAACCTCTGGAGGAACCTGAGGAGCTATGAAGAAATCACGGGAAATAAAATCCTCCCATGAAATGCCCTGCAATCCAAGATGATGTAAGACCACGATCTTCATGAGTGCATAGTGATAAACACTGTTGTACTGCTGCTCGGGAGTTTTCTTCTGCACAAGAGTGGTCATTCTCTCGATATTCCGACACATGAAATAAGGTATGTTCATCATCCTCACCTTGGTGAAATGCATCAATAACCTGATGTGGTAGGCATATAGGCGTGAAAACCGACCCTCACAACTGAAATATCTGATAATGAGTTTCATCAGAGGCGCATAGGATTCCTTTAGGAACCAAAATGGGAACACCCTTCTGAGCTGCCTCACAAAGCTAGGCTTGATGTATGGTCCATAATGCACTCTTTCCACCTGCTATATTTTGTTCCACTGTTCACCCACATTCGGTATTCCGGTTGCTTGAGAAATAGTTTCTAGTGTCAAGGTGAAATTTACACCAGCAAGAGTTACCTGACCATCATGTAAATGAAATACAAACAAACGAGCCAACTCCTTATGATGATGTATCCTAGCAATAATCTCACAATACTGATAGCATGACTACTCTCGAAAATATGACATGGCAATTGGGCAAGCCTGCAATTGATTCAATGAGGTGGGCTCTTCTCTCACATGTTTTCCACCTTTACAAGGCCTTCTAGGTGCATGTAGCTCAGTGGTAGAATCACTATCTCTGTCATATGATGTATCAGTGTCTATCTCCATGATGTCCATGCAAGGTGTATGTTGGCTGGTATGAGATGAAAATGAGAATTTTGTGCTCTTGTTTCAATTGCCAAATATATGGTGGTTAGAGAGGGACTGTGGAGAAATAGATTAGTAGGGACAATGGACAGCCACTTGACTGTCTGGGAAACTTGGGGTTTGGGAATTTTTATAAGTGAGATGGGAAAGGGAGAATGATAGGAAACGAAATGACTTAGGGATAGGGATATGGGGCTTAGGAGTAAGTGACTTTTAGAGATGTAGGGAGATGGGAAATGGACTGGTATTTATAGTATAACAGTGAGAGGGAGGAATAATCAGTGAGGATTGAACAAGTATGGCACCACAAAATTATTTTTAAAACACCAACTTCAAACCGTAAGAGAGCACTTCAACAAGATGATAGGGTTTGGCCTTTGTGTATTAAAATTCTCAAAACCAATCACACAACCAACAACAAGCACAAGTTATGGGCCATAGAAGAACACATGAACTTACTTAGAGCGAGAAGGATCGAGTCAATTTGGATTTTTGTGAAGCAATAACAAAATTTTGGTTATCTGTCCTGTGCGCCGTGCAGCATTCCCAGTGCACCGTGAATGGCCCTATGCGCCACGCTGAACCAATGCACTGCGCCCAATGCCCAGTGCGCCGTGATAGTGAAATTCACCACAGTTTCGGCCTCCAATGCTAGCTTCGCTTCCTCCACTATTTTCTTTGGCTCTTTGATGACTTTGGTGTGCAAATGAAGTTTTTAATTTGAAAAGATCTTATATATACAAAGGATTTTGATTTTTGATTTGAAAAACCCACTTTGTAAAGTCTGAAATCTTTGGCACTTTTCACATAAACTTTGTTTTGCTTGCTTTTTTATTTTTGAGCTAAATGATGAATCTCTTGTCTGTCTTTGCAGGGATTGCTGCCATGGGGTCTTGGTAAAGGTGACCAGGGTTGTGCATGGAGTACTTACAACTAAAAAAAACTTTGAAATTACACTACATTTATTACAGAAGGATAAAATAGACATTTTTTCTTCAAAACAGAGTTTTGAAGAAAAATCATTATCAAGCATTATGATGATGAAAATATTTGCACTGAAAACTTATTTGAAACATCCTCATGTACCTGCTAGCCATTATTAGTCATTTTGAAGACTAAATTAATGAAACTCTAGACCTAATGAGACTAAAAACCCTAAAATGACTCTTTGCTAACCAGGAGACCAAAAATGACTATAAATGATTTTGATGAACAGACATGGACCAGCAGGTACATGACATGAGGGATATGAGTGACAAGACCCTACCATCAGATGATCCATGCTCCTAATGGAATGCAGCTGACTGAACTGAGTGAGACACCTAAAATGAAATGAAACAAGAGAAATTTGATCTCTGACGGAGGGATGAAGATACCAAATCTAACAGAACGTGCGTACTCGGCCTTTTAATCCCAAGTTGGTTGGCATCAAATATACACCTTGGTAACTGATTTTAATTAGCGGATTCAAATGCTAAGGTTTTTTTTATAATATATGCCAAAGTATTAATAAAGTCCAAAGCCTTTTAAGTGTTACATAACTGTTGATTTGGGGATTCTGATATATTTTATATATGAATGATAAGCCATGGTGAGGAAAGTCAGGAAATGTGGGGCCCGAGGACATTATATAAGCATTCACTGGGGATTTAAATACGAAACCAAAGGGTTCATTATAATGTTGAAGGCGTCATATATGTTAACATATGTGAAAAGCGATAATTTATTGTTGGTTTGTTATATGTAATATAGACCAACATACATTATGAAGAATTGGGATATGCGTTGAGTAACCCTGCGGGCCCGAATCATTCAATTAAGTGATTTATTCAAATATTAAATGGGTCTAAATGATACATCAGCTTATTAATATGTTATAACCTTTGTTTTGGGAAACACACACACACACACACACACACACACACACACACACACACATATATATATATCGGGGTTTTCATAAAGAGGCATAGTGGAGATTGTTGCGTTACGACCATCAGAGAAGTTTTTAATTTAAATCTTAGATTTGAATCTTTAAGAAAGCCAGATATATCATTGAATTTTCCAGACTCTGATTTTATTTGGGGTATTTAATTAGATTTCCAGATCAGCATTGTATATATACAGCAGACACACAAACATGGTGAACAGGAATATGCACAAGAATGAATTTGACAGGTGTACAAGCACAGAAAACTGGAAAATATGTAGAAGACACTGAGCAGAGGTATGCAGAGCAGTTATCTAATAGCAGCATAAAAGACAAAACCAGCAAACCCAAAGGCCAGAAAATGGACTAAGTGAAATTAATGTGTGTAACTGAAATTGGGAATGTAAATTTTGTAATTGATTTTATATTGTTTGTGATGCATTGGCAAGTCTCTAGAGGAAAACAAAAGTCCCACTGTAAATTTGAAATTAATATATATTGCTACATTTTTCTGAATGAGCTGATAAAAGAAATGAGGAAGTAGAAGGAAAAGTGGCATGGCTATCCATTTCAAATTCCCTGAGGAATGGAAACAGTCATAAGTAAATTTCTATAAATAATATCACCTTGATATGCGTAAAAGAAGTTAGAGAGTAAGTGAAGAGAATGCATAAATGAAGCAGTGAGGCACAAAAGAAAGAGGAGCTGAGCAGAGAAGAAGGAGAAGCTGATAGAGAATCTGAGAAGATGAAGAGATGATATAGGCAGATATGAGAATTGATGAACATCAGAGCAGATGGTACAGAACAGAGCTGATATCCAAGGTAAATCAGCAAATGTTTTCTTTTGAAAGAGTGAGGAGGTTGGAGCTTCCCTATCAAGTTGTAGCTTGATAGATGTCAGTTGTAGCTGAATGAGGTAGGAGCTTCTTGTAGGTTGGTGCCTGTAGAAAATTGACGGGAGTTGGAGCTTCCTTGCAAGTTGTATCTTGTAGAATTGAGGTTGGAGTCTCCTATATGTTGGTGCCTACAGAAAATCAGTGGTGAGAGGGATTTGGAGCTTACCTTTGCATCACAACAATAATAATATTTGGTTTTATCCCTTTATGGGTTTCCACTTATATCTGGTGTCTCTGTGCATGATGTTTATGTATTGATATGGTTTATCTAATCTGCTTAACACTTGTTGCTCTCATATTAAGTCTACTGTTAGATTATCTTAATACTTGCTGCTCACATTCTAAGATTACTCACATATTAAGCTGAACATGAAATGAAGGTGTAAATTGTTTTAATGGAAAAGTTTTAAAAGTCCATGTATGTGTTAAACTGATTCACCCCCCCCCCCTCTCAGTTTAACTAAGGATTCTACAATTGGTATCAGTGCTGGTTACTTTGGTGTAAGATTAATAGCTTGAAGGAGATCTAGTTGAGTCATGGACTATCAAAATGTACCTGTGTTAAATACAACAAACTTTCCTGAATGGAGAGATAAGTTTAAGACAGGATTATTGGCTTATGAACCTGAGGTATGGAAACTTGTATGTGATGGTTACTGCACAAAATCTCCCTCGGTGTAAGAAAAACTGAGGAATTCCAAGGCAAAATGTGTGATATATAACAATCTTCATATTAAGGATCTTGATTTAATAATGGATCTAGAATCTGCAAAAGAAATTTGGGACAGATTGCATTTCATGCATGGAATAGACACAGAGGACTGCATTGACAAAAAGGAAAAGAGAATTAAGAAGAAGAAAAATTCATGTCAAAAGGAAAATGTTCTAGCAAATGAAGTACCTACTAGTGTGAATGGAATTGAGTTCCCTAAAGAAATCACAGTTGAAGAAAAAACCAAACTTGATATAGCCTTGACTGAAATAGAAATATTGAAGAATTAAAACAAAGTCTTTAAGACATTGGTGCAAATATGTGATGAGAAAGCATATGAAGATAAGAAGGAAATTGTTGACTTGAAGAAGCAAGGAAATTTGAAGACACTCTGCTGCAACAAATGAATGAGAAAAGTCTGGAATGTGGGAAACTGGAAGAAGAAGTAGTGTGCCTGAGAAAGAAATTAGAAAAATCCCAAAGAGAATTATTAATGAATACTCCACAAATGAAAAGCTTTGGAGAGTTGGACCAAATTATAAATGCTGAAAGTTCTCCTCTCATAAATACTGGGATAGGCTATGAAGGAGAAACAAGTAAGTCCAAGGTTGAAGATAACAGGAATGCCATTTTTGTAAATGCAGTAAAGGACAGTGAAGCAGCTCAGCAGATTCCTACAAAAGTGGAAGCCAACAAGAATATTATTTGTGAAGAAACAAATAGAATCAATCAGCAACATGGAACGACAGAGAATGAGAGGATGAAACAGTCAGCTGAAAAAGGCTCTCACACTCCTGAAATTGAATTGAATAAATTTGGAAGATGTCAAACAAAATTATTTCCTCCTATGGGAAGCATAATTTGTATTTCCTACCACAAACAAGGACATACTGTAGCATATTGTAAGACAAAGAAAACCCAGTCCAACTAGAAAAGGATGTAGCAAAAGAAAGGAAACCCTCAAGCAAGAAAATCGAAAATACAATCTTTCACCAGGTACACAAATCATTTCCATGGCTACTCTTATGCATGCAATAATTTTGGACATACAATTGTTGATTGTAAAATGTATTCAAGAAGGGGGACAAAGTATTATACATTAGGTCAAATGTACTTTGATAAAATAAGATGTTATGTATGCCTGAAACTTGGTCACAAAGAAAAAGACTGTAAACCTCCATATATATTAAAGAACTTGGGACAGATGATGAAATCCAATCCAATAAAAAAAAAACTATCAATCTAAAAGAAGTGTAGACATTATGATGAACCCCAATAAAGTATGGAAATAAAAGAGAAAGGGGGAGCCTATTATCTCAATAACATAATGTAAACATCATCGTCTCAGGGGGAGCTGTTCTAGGAAACAAAGAAAATATCCAACCAGTGATAAATATGAAGCAACATCCGAGGGGGAGAGCAGTTCATAAATAGTCCCCATGAAAATAGTCTAAGAAGAGCTCCTTGAAATTGTTGGGTGTGGAGCCTGATTATCTTGTTTACTTTGTATCACAGCATTGGACCCCTGTACCTTAAAAGGGGCAGCAACGCCGCCTGTAATTAATCGCTTCCATGGGGGGTCCAGGGGGGGGCGGCAGCGCTTTTTGGAGCTCCCCCCTGGCGGGGGCTTTCGGGTGCAGCGCCCTCGAAGCTAAAAACAGATGTAAAATTGCCTTGTAAAAGTATAGTAATTTCTAGTCAATCTGGGCCGTTCATTAGGAAAATGATTTCGCAATCGAAGTTATGTTTAGATTAGGGTTTTTTGCCCTAGAAGGAAACCCCTCGCTTTTATGAGGGCATTTTATTGCGGCTGTGTATTGTATGTGTATTCTCAGAGCGAGAAACAGAGAGGGAGAATGTCCGAGAGAACAGAGGATATTACAGCGGATCTGCTGTAGGTTTTGTCTCTTCATTTTTTGCTGGATGATAGAAAGGAAGGACTGGCTGTTCGGGGTGGACATAACCCAAACTGGGTGAACCACGTATATCTGTGTCTCTCTGGTTTTATGTGTTTTGTGTGCTTGTATTTTCCGCATATTTTATATGTTTCATTGCTCCATAATATATAATTTTCTAACAATGGGTATTAGAGCCGAAGGTATATTTGGCTGATAAACTCGCAGGAAAGAAGGGTTCCTGGTTCGAGTGGGAGAAATGGCAGACGATGGTAAGTTTAGGGTCGAGAAATTTAACGGCCAAAACTTCCTGTTGTGAAAGATGTAGATGGAAGATTATCTATATCAGAAAGATCTGTACCTACCATTGAGCAGAAAAACAAAGAAGCCGATGGCCATGACAGACACGGAATGGAACATTCTCGATAGAAAGGCACTCAGAACAGTACGGTTGCGCCTTGCGGCATCTGTCGCCTTCAATATTTCGAAGAAAACAACAACAAAGGGTTTGATGCAGACGTTGGCGAAACTATATGAAAAGCCCTCAGCCTCAAACAAGGTATTTCTTATGAAACGACTATTTAATATGAAGATGTCGGAAGGTGGATCTGTTGCAGACCATTTAAATGAATTTAATACAGTTACCAGTCAGTTAATTTCTGTAGGGGTAAACTTTGATGATGAAGTTAGAGCTCTGTTATTCCTGTGCTCATTACTAGAAAGCTGGAATGGTTTAGTTATGGCCATTAGTAACTCTGTCTCTGGATCTAGTACTTTAAATTTTGATGATGTTGTGGGTGCTATCCTTAGCGAGGAAATGCGACGGAAAAGCTCCGGTGAATCATCAGGTAATGCTTTGAGTGTAGAGTCTAGGGGAAGAAGAATGGAAAGAGGAAAGAGCTCGAGATATCGCAGTAAATCAAGGAAAGATAGATCCAAGTCTAGATCAGGGATAGTGTGTTGGAATTGCGGAAAGAAAGGACACCTAAAGAAAGACTCTAGATCTCAGAAGGGAAAAGAAGGAGACACACAGCAAGAGAGCAATCATGAAGCAAGTGTGACAAGTGATGTGTTACAAGATTCTTTGATTCTTTCTTTCGAAAATGTTACTGATTCTTGGGTTGTAGATTAAAGGGCTTCATTCCATGCCACACCTGATAAGAAATATTTTCATGACTATGTTCAAGGAGATTTTGGACAAGTTCGTTTGGGTGATGATAAACCCTGTAAAATTGTTGGAATGGGTAAAGTTCTTGTAAAACAAAAAAATGGAAACCAATGGCTACTAAAGGAGGTAAGGCATGTTCCAGATCTGAAGAAAAATCTGATTTCAACAGGGTAGTTAGGCAGTGAAGGTTGTGTGACAACTTTCACAGCTAAAACTTGGAAGGTCACCAAAGGAGCGCTGGTAATAGCAAAAGGTGAAAAGGTTGGTACATTGTATTTATGCAATGGTATTTCTAACTCTGTTAATGATTTAACTTCCAAAGGAGCAGATGCAACATTATGGAATCATAGGCTCGGACACATGAGTGAGAAGGGAATGAATATTCTTCACTCAAGAAATTTGTTGCTAGGTTTGAAGAATGTTGATTTGGATTTCTGTGAAAATTGCATTTATGGAAAACAAAAGAGAGTCATATTTCTCAGAGTTGGGAAAGAAAAGAAGAGCGAAAAATTAGAGCTTGTGCATACAGATGTATGGGGACCTGCTCAGGTATCATCTCTCGGTGGCTCTTGTTATTATGTTACTTTTATTGATGATGCAACTAGAAAAACTTGGATTTATTGTATTCAGAATAAATCTGATGTATTTGATATTTTCAAGAAATGGAAAGCTTTGGTTGAGATTGAGACATGAAAGAAGTTGAAGTGTCTCAGATCAGACAATGGAGGTGAATATTGCAGCAAAGAGTTTGATAGGTACTGTTCAGAGCATGGAATTCGTAGAGAGAAGACAGTTCCAAGAACACCACAAGAAAATGGTGTGTCGGAAAGGATGAATAGAAAAATCATGGAGCGTGCAAGGTGCATGAGATTGCATGCGGGATTGCCTTTACAATTTTGGGCAGATGCTGTAGATACTGTTGTTTATCTAATAAACATAGGGCCTTCAAGTTCCTTGGATGGTGGTATTCCAGAGGAAGCATGGACAGGTAAAAAGGTAAACTACTATTTTTTAAAGCCTTTTGGTTGTGAGGCCTTTGTCCATATTAATAAAGAAAATAGAACAAAGCTTGAGGCAAAATCAAAGAAATTTACCTTTATTGGATATGGTGTTAATGATTTTGGTTATCGCTTATATGATTATGAAAATCACAAAATCATTAGGAGCAGAGATGTAATATTCAATGAAAAGGTCTTGTATAAGAATCAGTTGCAGGAAAAGAAACAAGAAAAAGAAAGCAAGGAATACACGGTTCTTGATGAGATATCTGAAAAAGTAAAGGTGCCTGAAAATAATAATAATCAACAACCACAACAATAGCAACTACCACAACAGCAACAGGCACTTCAAACACCTGAAAGTGGTGTTAGAAGATCTACCAGGATAAGTAGACCCCCTGAACGATACTCTCCTTCATTATATTATTTATTGTTGACTGATTCTGGTGAACCTGAATGTTATGAAGAAGCAATGCAGGTTGAAAGTAAGAAGAAGTGGGAGCGAGCCATGGAAGAAGAGATGGACTCCTTAATGCATAACCGGACTTGGGACTTAGTCAAGTTGCCTGCAGGTAAAATTGCATTGCAGAATAAATGGGTTTACAGGCTGAAGGAAGAAGATGGAGGAAAAGAAAGGTACAAAGCTAGACTTGTGGTGAAGGGGTTTGCACAGAAGAAAGGTATTGATTTTTATGAAATATTTTCTCCTGTTGTTAAAATGAATTCAATTAGAACTATTTTGAGTCTTGTAGCAGCGGAAGATTTACATCTTAAACAGTTAGATATAAAGACAACATTTCTCCATGGAGATTTGGAGGAAGAGATATACATGCAGCAACCAGAAGGATATGAAGTAAAGGGGAAGGAAAAATTGGTGTGCAGGTTAAAGAAGAGCTTGTATGGTTTAAAACAGGCTCCAAGGCAGTGGTATCTAAAATTTGACAAATTTATGTCTGAACAGGGTTATACTAGATGTCACGCTGATCATTGTGTTTATTTGAAAAGGCAAAATGATGGCAGCTATATTATATTGTTATTGTATGTAGATGACATGCTTGTTGCAGGGTCTAACATGCAGGAAATAAATGTGCTCAAAAGAAAATTGGCAAATTCATTTGCAATGAAGGATTTGGGAGCTGCAAAACAAATCCTTGGTATGAGGATAACTAGAGACAGGAAAAATCGCAAATTAACACTGTCTTAGAATGAGTACATAGAGAAGGTGTTGAAAAGATTTAATATGAAGAATGCAAAACCAGTTAGTACACCTTTTGCTATCCATTTCAAACTTAGTAAGGAGATGTGCCCAAAGACCCAAGAAGACATGGATTATATGCCTAAATTTCCATATGCATTAGCAGATGGAAGCTTAATGTATGCAATGGTCTGCACAAGGCCTGATATTGCACATGCAGTGGGAGTTGTAAGCAGGTACATGAATAATCCAGGAAAAGAACATTGGATGGCAGTAAAATGGATTCTCAGATATTTGAGAGGTACCACAAATCAAGCATTATTCTTTGGTGGTTCAAAAATTTCTCTACAGGGATATGTTGATGCAGATATGGCAGGTGACAAAGATAACAGGTGGAACACTACAGGATATGTATTTACTGTAGGTGGAACAGCTGTCAGTTGGGTTTCAAAAATCCAAAGTGTTGTTTCACTTTCAAGAACAGAAGCCGAGTATGTTGCTACTACAGAGGCTAGTAAAGAAATGATTTGGTTACAAAGGTTTATGGATGAATTGGGTAAGAAGCATGATATGGGCACACTATACAATGATAGCCAAAGTGTTATTCGTCTTGCAAAGAACTCAACATTTCATTCCAGGACTAAACACATACATCTCAAGTACCATTTCCTACGGTCAGTATTGGAAGATGGAGAATTGAAGCTGGAAAAGATACACACTAGCCAGAATCCTGCAGATATGCTAACAAAAGTTGTAACCAGGGAGAAACTGAGAACGTGCTCAGTTTCAATTGGTCTTCAAGGATGACGATGAATATGAGAAACAGCAAGGTCCAAAGAGAAGTAATTGTCCAGCAAATGAAGCAGCAGTGGAGTTGCTACAATCAGTCTCCAAGTCGGAGATTGTTGGGTGTGGAGCCTGATTATCTTGTTTACTTTGTATCACAGCATTGGACCCCTGTACCTTAAAAGGGGCGGAAACACTGCCCATAATTAATCGCTGCCGTGGGGGGTCCAGGGGGGTCGGTAGCACTTTTTGGAGCCCCCCCCCCTGGCGAGGGCTTTCGGGGGCAGTGCCCCCGAAGCTAAAAACAGATGTAAAATTGCCTTGTAAAGTATAGTAATTTCTAGTGAATCTGGGCCGTTCATTAGGCAAATGATCTGACGGTCGAAGTTATGTTTAGATTAGGGTTTTTTTCCCTAGAAGGAAACCCCTCGCTTTTATGAGGGCATTGTATTGCGACTATGTATTGTATGTGTATTCTCGGAGCGAGAAACAGAGAGGGAGACTGTGAGAGAGAAAAAAAGATATTACAACAGATCAGCTGTAGGTTTTGTCTCTTCATTTTTTGCAGGATAATATAAAGGAAGGACTGGATGTTCGGGGTGGACGTAGCCCAAACTGGGTGAACCACGTATATCTTTGTCTCTCTGGTTTTATGTGTTTTGTGTGCTTGTATTTTCCGCATATTTTATATGTTGCATTGATCCATAATATATAATTTTCTAACAGGAATGAGAACAACTATGGGATCAGTAAGGGAAATTAAATTCCTCTAATAGAGAACTATAAGGAAAGAATATTATCTGAAGTATTTAATAGCAGAAAGATTTATGGAAGAGGAGAAGACAATAAGAAGCTTTGGTGGTAGAAAGAACATCATCACATTAAGAGATGATCACATTATCACATTAAGGAGGATGAGTAAGAGAAGAGCCTATCATCATTATATCATTACATCTTTCATATATGAAAAATCCCCTTGGAGGAATATAGTTAAGTGAGTAATAAATCCTTGAGTAATCAGCCCATGAAGATTCATAGAAAATAAATTGAAGATGCCTTCCCAAAGATCTTTATATTAGAACTGTTGAATTGATTTTTAAAGTAGCAATGATTCTGGAGCAGTCCTAGAAAGGAAAGTGCAATGAAATTCTGTTAAACCAGAATGACAGAATAAGAAAATGGTTAGTAATGATAAGATCAGTTTCAACATATTGATGACTGTTCGTGTGAACAGTGGAAAGCTCAATAGCAGAATTTATGAAGGATGTCTTAATTATGGGTTCATGTGCAAGCTAAAGTGAAATATCTATATATTTTATCAAGGTAATATCAATTGGTACTTGGTACAAGCAGCATGCCTATCAACTAAATATCAGGTGTTATCAGTGGAGCAACAACATGTTACAGGTCCTCACGATCAAAGGATTATGGAAAAATAACCCCAAGGTAATATTCCCAGTATTATCTGCATTCAACATGAAAAGGTCAGTAGTAGAGCAAAAATAACATTATATTTCTTACACTTGAAGTAGTATATTGAGCACTGAAACAATATCTTTATATATATATAATTGCATGCCTTCCTGAAGTTGGTACATGTATATCTTCAAGGCCTCTTTCTTAAGATCAGTTACAAAACTATGTGAAGTTTGTTTGCAGAGTTTTCAACTAAACATCTTGAATATGATTTTTTGGAATTACATCCTAATAAAACAGTCAAAGTATCTGAAGAATAAAGGACTAGCTGTGATTACCATCTGAAGCTCAAAAGTTTTTTTTAACCATCTAATTCCTACTTCAGCACAAAGGATTTGCTGGTAATCCACCTTTAAAGAGAGATTCATTATTGACATACATACCCCATTATGTCATAAATAAAACTGCATGGTTGATAAGTGAAACTGACCAATACATTGAAGGGTTTATTTTGAAAATATAGTGTGCAAGAAGTAAAAGTCATTTGGCCTCTCATATTGAAAGATATTGCCTAATCTCACAATAATTTGTAAACTATGGTTTGATTCATTGTTCACATCAACAACAAGAACCTCTCAGTCTTTAAAAGTAATATCCTTGTCATCATCCTAGCTCATATCATCACCAACAGGCAGGAAAGGTGTTCCACAACAATAAAAGATATATTGGCATCATTATCATAATTGAACAAGTGTGGTACTGCAGATGTGTATTGCAGAAGAAAACATATTCCATCTACAACCTTCCTCAACAGATATGGTTCTCTGATGAAAATAAGACTAGAGACTGAAGTATATTTGAAGCCTTCTCAGTATTTTAGTTTTGATCCAATCATACATCTCTGATTAGATAAGGCTGGTACAATGTGTTCTATGAAGTGTCATTATCTTCATTTTCAGCTCTATACAAGTGAAAGAAGTCTATGCCTTTGAATTGTATCAATTTACAGTGTATATTCAAGTTCAATAATCCTCAAAAGTGTTCTCTCAACAACTCTCATACATCAGTTTGGAGCAACAGGGTACAAAGTCAGAAAAATAAGGCCTAAACACATTTCAGAGAGTGGAAATGAAAATATAGAATCCAACCCTTTGCCATTGATGTCAAAGGGGGAGGAAAAGCAAGTAAAACAAGGAGTAGAGGAAGCATTGGATTATTGGTGGATGTGTTGCCATTAATGCCAAAGGGGGAGACTATTGGAAATGTTGTCATTAATGGCAAAGGAGATGGAAAAGGAAGAACACCTGAAATAGGAAAAGTAGCAGAGGCAGCAAAAGGAAGCAGCAGAGGTAGCAAAGAAGCAGAGAGTTATTCAAGGTGCAGAGTAGTGAGGACAGAAGAAGGGCCATTGATTTTGATAAGGGGTTTGGAGTAAAAAGCTATTCAGAGACAGAGAAGTGAAGTTGAAGAGGGATATTGGTTGTTGTATTCTAAATTATAGGTATATTGGTTGATTTAATTATGTGTGAACATTCTTGGTTCCAATCAGTATATGAAAAGCTCTGAAATAGACTCTGTAAGTTGGGATTTTAATTAAGTTCTGTGGACAAGTTTTAGTTGAGAAGCATTTGACTTATGTTCGGGTGGAAATTTCCAGCGTATTATGTGGGAAGGACTCCATAGGGTAAATGTGTTTTTTATTCTTGTGATTGTGCAATATAGCAATGTATACATTAGATGATTGGCATGTTTTGCAATAAACCACTGTTAATTGAATTGATAAGAACAGGGTTTGCGAACAAGATAGATCTAAGTAATAATTTGTGAGGTTTGACATGCATTCCTATGTCAAAGCCACAAGTAATAATGTTGTTGAAACTGGAGTCACCAGCAATAGAAAATGATGTTCATCGATGAGAAACTGCAATCGAAGTGCAGTGCAGAAAGCGCTATAATGGTTTGCAGTGAATCGGGGTTTAAGTTACAATTTGAGATCATGGTTTATAGAGCATTCGAAAGAGGAGATTTCACATTCTGCCATGTAATTTCATTCAATATTCATTGAGAGGTGAAGTACACAGCGGTTGTGCGTAACCAATGAAGAGAGGGTTTTCTCTCTATTTAATGAAACTGTAGGCCTTTTTGATATCTTTGTATAATCGGGATTTTGGGTGAATGGAAAAGTTAGAACGGGAATAATACATTTCAGATGTATGCATTGAAGAAGCACCGAAGAGTAGAATGCCATAGGTATAGGTAGCACGAGATTTAAGGGAAAACGTTCGAATCAGTTCGATACAATGGAAAAATGAATAGCGTGCCCAATTCATGTAATGGACTAGAGCCAAATCGAGATCATGGGGGATTGTTATATCTCAATGGAACCATGCAAGGAAAGAATAAATAAAAGTGATGGTGTAGAAGGCGGAACTTCGGTGGCAGAGCGATGGAGTAAGTATAGCCATGGCACAATAGGAAAAAAATCGAAATCGAAGTTTTAAAGAATGAAATGGAACTTGGAGTGGGGATTAACCCGAACAACGAAAGAAGGAACCGTAATGATGGTTTAGAGTTAAAGCCGGTGGTTTTCGCGGAAGAATTGAATTGGTAAGTTGTATTACCAAAATGAACACGATATAGGTCATTGAAGGACATGTGTCATCAGGCGGTTTTGTAAAACAACTTTTTTCGCGTGAGTTTGGAGAATTATGAAACGAGCATATAATTTGCATGATATTGTGTGGCATCCGTCGGATTTTGACTTGGCGCGTGACAAAAATTGGACCGTCAGATCAAATCGATAGTTAATACGAAACAGGGTACGTGGGCCCGATCGATTTTATGTTGAACTATAGACCAAAGTTAAACGACAAGTTGTGGAACCAAGATATATGCGTTGGGTTATATTATAACCTAAGTTGAAGTTTGATTTTATAGATTGCTATGGGGTTCTTCTAATTAAAAGTCGAGGAACGTGCGTACTCAGCCTTTCAATCCCAAGTTGGTTGGCATCAAATATACACCTTGGTAACTGGTTTTAATTAGGGGATTCGAATGCGAAGCTTTTTGTAATAATATCTCCCAGAATATTAATAAATTCCAAAGCCTTTTAAGTGTTACATAACTGTTGATTTGGGGATGCTGATATATTTTATATATGAATTATAAGCCATGGCGAGGTAAGTCAGGAAATGTGGGGCTCGAGGACATTATATAAGCATTCACTGGGGGTTTAAATACGAAACCGAAGGGTTCATTATAATGTTGAAGGCATCGTATATGTTAACATATGTGAAAATCGAGAATTTCTTGTTGGTTCTTTATATGTAATATATACCAACATATATTATAAAGAATTGGGATATGCGTTGAATAACCCTGTGGGCCCGAATCATTCAATTAAGTGATTTATTCAAATATTAAATGCGTCGAAATGATACATCGGCTTATTAATATGTTATAACCTTTGTTTTAGGAAACATATATATATATATATATATATATATATATATATATATATATATATATATATATATATATATATATATATATATATATATATATATATATATATATATATATATATATATATATATATATATATCGGGGTTTTCATAAAGAGGCATAGTGGAGATTGCTGCGTTATGACCATCAGAGAAGTTTTTAATTTAAATCTCAGATTTGAATCTCTAAGAAAGTGAGATATATCATTGAATTTTCCAGACTCTAATTTTATTTGGGGTATTTAATTAGATTTCCAGATCAGCGTTATATATATACAACAGACACACAAACATGGTGAATAGGAATATGCACAGGAATGAATTTGACAGGTGTACAAGCATAGAAAACTGGAAAATATGCAGAAGAAAGTGAGCAGAGGTATGCAGAGCAGTTATCTAACAGCAGCATAAAAGATGAAACCAACAAACCCAAAGGCTAGAAAATGGACTGAGTGAATTTAATTTGTGTAACTGAAATTGTGAATGTAAATGTTGTAATTGATTTTATATTGTTTGTGATGCATTGGCATGTCTCCGGAGGAAAACAAAAATCCCACTGTAAATTTGAAATTAATATATATTGTTATATTCTTCTGAATGAGCTGATAAAATAAATGAGGAAGTAGAAGGCAAAGTAGCATGGCTGTCCATTTCAAATTCCCTGAGGAATGAAAATAGTCATAAAGAAATTTCTATAAATAATATCACCTTGATATGCGTAAAAGAAGTTAGAGAGTAAGTGAAGAGAATGCAGAAATGAAGCAGTGAGGCAGAGAAGAAAGAGGAGCTGAGCAGAGAAGGAGGAGCTGAGCAGAGAAGAAGGAGAAGCTGATAGAGAATATGAGAAGTTGCAAAGATGATACAGGCAGATATGAGAATTAATGAACAACATAGCAGATGGTACAAAATAGAGCTGATATCCAAGGTAAATCAACAAATGTTTTCTTTTGAAAGAGTAAGGAGGTTGGAGCTTCCCTATCAAGTTGTAGCTTGATAGATGTCAGTTGTAGCTAACTGAGGTAGGAGCCTCCTGTAGGTTGGTGCTTGTAGAAAATTGACGGGAGTTGGAGCTTCCTTGCAAGTTGTAGCTTACTGAATTGAGGTTGGAGCCTCCTGTAGGTTGGTGCCTATAGAAAATCAGTGGTGAGAGGAAGTTGGAGCTTTCCTTTGCATCACAACAATAATAATATGTGGTTTTCTCCCTTTATGGGTTTCCACATTATATTTGGTGTCTCTGTGCATGATGTTTATGTGTTTATATGGTTTATCTAATTTTCTTAACACTTGCTGCTCTCATATTAAGTCTGTTGTTAGATTATCGTAATACTTGCTGCTCACATTCTAAGATTACTCACATATTAAGCTGAACATAAAATGCAGGTGTAAATAATTTATAATGTAAAAGTTTTAAAAGTCCATGTATGTGTTAAACGTATTCACCCCCCACCAACCCCCCCCCCCCCCCCGCCCCCCCCCCCACCTCTCATTTTAACTAAGGATTCAACAAAAAAGTCCATGTCCAATTTTAAAATATTCTTGAGACCATCTATGTCTGATTTTAAAACATCCTTCAAACCATTCATCTTAGCTTCCATTTCAATTTTGGTTACTCTTTGTGAGAGTGAAATGTGTTGCACTTGGTCTCATAATTTTTATATATTATGTTGCATTTCTTCCTCTTCATGTGTCATAGTACATTTTTTTGAGGGCTTAATGGGCGTGTAATTATTTTTGGGTGGCATTTCAGACTCTAATACTAATATCAATGGTTCAATAAACCCTTGGAATCACATCAAACTGATTTTTTAAAAATATTTTATGTAATTTAAGAATATTACACACCATTTTCTTGCTTTTGAGGAGCTCGATATTAAACCTTGTGTATATTTATGATTTCATATCCCAAATATTTGAACTTTGGTCGTGTATTATCCCTACGAATCTTCTTTCCAATGACACATGTCATACCTAATTTTGATCCTTCAATAAAACATTATGTATGATCTCCCACAATGCCCTATTTATGGAATAACTCAGTAGAGTGAACTTGTATGGCATGCCACGCATCACTTTTTGGACCTTATCTCCAAAATTGATATAAAATAAACTACGGTCTGTGCAATATCAGACACTTTTTACAAAATTCAAATATGATGTCTAAAACGAAAGTTGTGACGATTTTCCCTTGGTCACCTGTTTGAGGTGAAAATTTTGAGCTTACAAAAATCCTAACTTCCTCATATCGTATCTCTGAAAATATAGTGAACTAGGATCTAAATTTCTTACAAAACTTTTAGCGAGGTTTCAGCTCCAAGTGATAACAATTTCAGCTTTTGAAGCCTCGTAGAAAAAAATTATAGCGAAAATGTTATGATGACCTGTTTGAAGAAGAGAAACCCTAGAATCTCTAGCTCTCATACGAGATGTCATGCAATCAGCTAACAAAATATAAGAAAAGGTAGATCAGTGACTTAGAAATCAACCTCTTCGAGGGGCAAACCTCCTTTACTTTACATAAATGAACAATTATTAGATGATACAAATGACAAAACCTACCTTCTATATATAGGAGTCTAAGGGGTCACAATATAACCATATGGAGACCACATGGGCACAACAATAACAACAATGTGGTTACACCTATGGGGCACAATAATAACAATATGGGGACTATATGGGCACACCAATAACAATAATGGTACTACACTAACAAATAAATAAAGCGATACACTAGTATTATAGGGACCTAACATATATTTAAAGGTAACTTTATTTCATTCATTTTAAAATTCTATGTAATTTTCCAAATATCAAACTCAGTATAATCTCATTTTTCACATTTTATAAAATATGTATTTGTCTACATCAAAATTCATGTGGTAGATGTAGTTTTTCTTCCATTATACCAAAATAACTATGCAAGTAAAAGAATACATTTCTCCCACAGTATACACATATATAAACCAATTGTAATACCAAATGTTAGAACAAGTTAACCCAGAACCTTTGATCATTAATTACAAAGAGCTACACAAGTGTTCACTATAAATATTTAAGTACTCTACAAAAAAAAACTAGGCATGGCCACTAAGACTTTCAGTGCATATACTTTAACACAAAGGGTGATAATAAGTTAACACAAGGCCATAAATTTTCATGGTGGAGAAATAATGTCATGGTTGGGACGTATTTAAATTTACTTATCTAGCTTCGCCAAGAGGAAAATTGTCAATAAGGAATAAGGATTAACAGCTTATTCTAAGTCACATAGTAGATCCTCATGAATGACTAAAATAATAGTTCTCGCATGATCATGTGTAACCTCTAGAAAAATCTTGTACTTTTCAACCTGTTACATGAATGGAATCCCAGTAGGTAGGAATAGGAAACCTAGACCTCCTATTGCTAATAATACTCATGCCACACCTCTTCATATTCATGTTATCCCATTTGTAAGTTTTATTGGTGTTTACAAAAAATTAAAAAATTAATTCCCAATGATTATGGATAACCAATAAGAAATAATACATACATGCCAATCATCAATATTACAACCCCAAACTAGGTCCATATATCTTGTCTCAATCCAAATTCAATATGCATATGTGGGTGTTGTATTCAACTATTGTAGTCACACTTGAAAAACCATTAATAACATAACATAAAATTATAAATTTCATCATATAAAAATTTATTCATTTTCAATATCATACATAGTCACTATCACTAAAATTCCATTTCACCTATATGATTGTTAGACACCAATGCTTCAATATCAAGATACAATTCAAATTTCTTAAACCCCACAATAATTCATCACAACATATAATGAAATCCAATAATCCCATGCCATCCTAAGGATATCAAAACAAAAGTACCTAACCAACCCACTCTACCTCCCTAATTCTCCCCAACCCACCTCCCTACTCCTACCCCACCCAACAAACACATATCAAACAAATATGAAACCAAATAAATTGAAAATTCTAAATTGTATTATCTACGATTATACATGTGATACAATAAAATAGTTCTTATAACCAAAATCATCTCAAAAAATAACAAAACATGAACGAAATAAAGCCAAAGTAGAAGAGGGAATTGCGAAAAGGTTGCATAAACAACCTTCCTCGCATCTGAAAGACATGCAACAATCCCACTTCCACTTGTTCATGAATTAAATAAATTAGATTAAAAAATTCCGCAAGCCAATTTTTTAAGTGATGTTCTCCATGTTTGAAAATCCATTGAGTATGCAAATCATATTGAAATATTTTTGGCTATGTGCATATACCCATGAGGATCCGATGGCACTCTAGAAAAATTATTAGGAATCAATATTCATTTAGATGTAAATAAAACTTGTGGTGTTTAATGTCATTATAAAATGCTCCAAACATGTGGTGTTTAATGTCGTTATAGAGTATAAGATTGAAATATTTTTGGGTATGTGCATATGCCCATGGGAATCCAAGGGCACCCTGGAGAAAGTATTAGGAATCAATATCCATTTCCATTTAAAGAAAACTTGTGGTGTTTAATGTCATTATAAAGTGCTTCAAACATGTGGTGTTTAATGTCATTATAGAGTACAATAAGCTATCCATCTTGTCTTTTCTATATTTTCATTTTATTTTATTTTTTTTGTATAAGGAGAATTGAAAGACCTTCTACCTATCATGAAGGAGGGCCAAGTTTGAGTGGAAGATATTGGCCCAATACTGATGAGCCTAATGTAACTTTCCACATGCGGTGTTTAATGTCATTATTGAGTACAATAAGCTATCCATGTTGTCTTTTCTTTATTTTCTTTTTCTTTTTCCTTTTTTTGGTAAGGATAATTGAAAGACCTTCGACCTATCACGAAAGAGGGGCGAGTTTGAGTGGAATATATTTACCCAATACTGATTAGCCTAATGTAACTTTCCACTTGCACACTAGGCTGGTTAACCAAGTTTGGAACTTTGGTAATGGCAATTTTTTTTTACAATATTGATCATCCCTTGCTTGAAAGAGATACCTAATTGTGTCATAGTATGTTAATTTTAGTAAGATATGTAAGTTGTTTTTTTTTTTATGGAATGTATATGTATCATATTTATTTTTTAAATAAATTACCCATAAATTTTTTAAAGTAAAAATAATGTAATATATATAATGAAAGAAAAAAACGTGAAAATGATTTAAAGAATAAAATCTTAATACATTATAAATATATTATTAATTTAATTTAAAAATCAAAATTATATAATTATTTATTAAAAAACTAAATGGAAGTAAGACTTACTTAAATAACATCCAATGGGTTCTTTTTTTTTCTTAATTATACCAAAGGTGTTCTTCTATGGAAGTGTTCTTTTATGGAATTGGGCTTGTTTTTTACTACACCAAAGGTGTTATTCTATGGTAGTGTTATTCTATGGAATTAGGCTAGGTTTTCTTCTATAGAATTGGCTGCACAAACACTATTCATCCTAGCCAATCCCAAAGCATTATTTTTGTCCTTTTGTCAAATACAAATTCGACACATGGTGAAAATGATAGCGATCTTATGTTGTGGTACAGATATTTTACATCCAGTTACGTCGAGCCAAGTATATTGCGGTTATTGTTGTAATGGTGGGAAATATTTGGTTGGTATTTCATATTGCTTCCTTGATGACTATTTAAGAGAAAATCACCAAATCTAGCCATTACTAAGAAAGCATATATGTTGCCTAGAAATATCCTATTACAAGAGTTGCAATTCATATTCGCTACCCATAAAGATCCTTTTGCAAGAGTTCCAATTCTTGTATGAAGGAATCCCAAAGACCCAAAAACATAATAAGACATGCTTTATTAAAATTCAAATAATTTAGAGTGCAATTAAAAAAAAAAAATCATATGAATACATAAACTTTGAGAATTTTTGTAATTTAACTTACCATCAATGTCAGTTATTCTTGTGATTTGAAGGGCACCTGAATTATCTAAATTAGAGTTAAACGGGGAGATTGTTAAGATAATACAATAAGAATTTGTAATGTATGACATAACCATTTTTTCCAATATGAACCTCATTGCTTGTTGGTTGATCACCAACTCGAACCTTTATTATAACAAGCAAGTGCACTTAATTAATGTTCATGCCATATGGAGAAAATAGTTTTATTCAAATGGGCTTATCTCAGATGCCCATGTTTACGCCAAATTCCTCCTTTGTTCCAACCTGCAATTCTATAGCGTCAAAATATCCTATAAATGTTAAAATGTGAGGAGTAAAAGAGCATGTATCTTCATTAACATCTATTGAGCAATACATGTAACTGCAAGCTCAAAATATTTTGTTATCTTACATCATAAAATCAATTTTCAAGAATCAATTGTAACATTTTTTTGAAAGAAACAAGAATTAATATTTTAGAATTAAACTAAAGACGCACTGTTTTAAAACCAAATATCTAAATTGTTGGGTATGTGCTATATTATTTCCACAATTAGTCGCACATGCAGGGGGGTTAGAGGGGGGCGATATCCCTCCCTGTATCTTGCAGCGAGCGCAACAAGGGGGTCACAGGGGGGGCAACAATGCCCCTTGAAAATGGTTTTTGGACCCTTTTTGGTGGACATAACCTCCCATGGTTTTGTGCATGGGTTTGCACATGGTTTTGGGGCATGATGGTTTTCGACCCCTAGTATTTTGTAGATCCGATCAAGGGAACTACAGTTATGTTCTAATTGTGGGTTAATTGATTGGAGTTTATGAATTCTTAGGCATGTATATATATGCGTTGTAACACTAAAAGGAATATAATGAAAAATCAAGCTAGTAGTCCCGATTTGGGATCCAAGGGAAAATCTCTTTGTATATCTATTTTATGTTTTATTTTCTCGCTATTCTTTACTTTCTATTTTTAATATTCGTTTGTAGATAATTTATGTACAGGGTTAAAACATACATTTCATATCAGAGTAGTTTCTACTTCAAGGGGATTCCTATGCTACTGAGTGGTTTTCTTATCGGGCATGTGGTATAACCTGTTCAATGGGAGATTAGTGGGATCGATTCTTGAAGTGAAATAAGATGATGAGCAGTGGAAAGATAGAGATCGATAAATTTAATGGGTAGAGTTTTGAGTTGTGGAAGCTCAAGATGGAGGATTTGCTGGTGGATAAAGATCAGTGGATCGTGGTAGATCTAGGTACTAAACCAACGACAATGTCAGATGAAGAATGGGAGAAGTTGGATCGAAAGGAAAAGAGCACAATAGGGTTGTGTGTCTCGGATTTGTATTGTTGAATGTATCTGGGGAAGCTACGTCGAAGACTTTGTGAGATAATCTAGGGATTTTGTACCAATCTATGTCTCTAGTGAATAAATTGTTCCTACGAAAAAAGCTGTATAACCTGAGGAAGGATGGAGACTCAACGAAAAAGAATATGAAGGCTTTAAATACTATGGTAAGTTAGTTGTCATTGGTTGATATTAAAATCTCAGATAAAGATAAGTCCATCACTTCGTTGTGTTATCTACCAGATTCGTGGGATAGCCTTGTTATTGTAATAGGTAGCAATATAACTACTTTGAATTTTGATTAAATTGTCTAAACCTTCCTATCATAGGAAATGAGATGGAGAAACATGGAGGGCTAGAATGGAGATGCCTTATATGTACGAGGAAGTTCCCAGAACATAAAAAAAGACAAGTTTTCAAGTCAGAGATCTAAATCTAGAGGGAGATCTAAATCTCTAGGAATATTTGTAAATGCGTGCTGGAAATGTGGAAAGGAAGGGCACTACAAAAAGGATTGCAGATCTAAAGCTCCTAAGGAAGTAAATGGATCTTATGATGCTCCTTTTGCAGATGCAAAAACCACCTTTGATGAAGGTGGGGATGTGTATTTGGCTTCTTCTTCAAATACACATGTATATCATGAGGCATGGTTGATTGACTCAGGTGCATCCTTTCACTTCACCTCCCATAGTAGGGAGAATTTTAGGGCCTAATATTCGCAAGTGAGCTAATTTTCCATGCTTTTTCCAAAAATAAAGATTCGCCAATTTCCAAATTTTCCAAAAAAAATTCGCCCAAATTTTATACTATAAAATTATTTTACCCTTAAAATCGCCAAAATTTTATACAAAGAAATATAAAATCATTATAAACCTAAATATTTTTATAGAGATATCGCCTAAAATTTTATAATTTTCATTTTAGAAGCTAGTAAGTTTCGCGATTGTTTCTAATCTTTAAGATAAATTTCCACCCTTAAATTTTTCCCTGCCCCATAGGGAGTGTTTCTGCGAGTATGAGAAGTATGATTGTGGTGATGTATTCTTAGGGGATGATAGGAAAGCCAAAATAATTGAACATGGATAATTCAAGTTGATGCTGCAAGGTGGAAGGATTAGAACACTTTCTAGTGTTATGCATATTCCTGCATTGGTCAAAAATATGACTTTTGTAAGAAATATGGATGATGCAAGTGTAAAAAAAGTGTTTAAGAAAGATACTTTCAAGATGGTTCGGGGAGCACTGGTATTAATGTGGGGAGTTCGGATTCAAACTCTGTACAAACTTCAGGGTAGCACTATTTTTTATGGGTGCAACAATTTTATGGTTCGTGAAAGTGGAGTGGAAATCCTAGCATTCTCTGGAGAAAAGACCATGATATGGCATCAAAGGATTGGACATATTGGAGAGAAGGGACCTCATATACTGCATGGAAGTGGTATGGTAGATAGTATGTCTAATTTCTCTCTAGATTTCGATTTCTGTGAACATTGTGTATATGGAAAGCAGAATCGGGTGATTTTTCCTTCTGCTGCTAAGAGGGCGAACAAGATATTAGAGCTTGTGCACAATTTTTTTTTTTGACATATGTCAGTTCCATCAATGGGTAAGTCTGTGTACTATGTTTCATTCATAGATGATTTCTCAAGGAATACATGGATATATTTATTGAGGAAGAAATCTGAAGTCTTTGACTGATTTAAAGAATTTAAGGCTCTAGTGGAAAACCAGACAGAGAAGAAAATAAATGTGCTAAGGATAGATAATGGTGGAGAGTTTTGAAGGAATGAATTTTAAGAATTTTGTAAGAAGTGTGGTATAGAACGACAGAAGAATACTCCATACACACCTCAGCAAAATGGAGTTGCAAAAGGAATGAACATAACGTTGATGGAAAAGGCGAGAAACATGCTCAGTGGTACCAGGTTAGGACAAGAAATCTGGGCAGAGGCAGTGGAGACAACATGTTAACTGGTTAATAGCTCACCTTCATCGGTGTTGGAGGATAAAAATCCACATAAGGTATCGACTGGTAAGAAACCCTATCTTTTACATCTGAGGGTATTTGGATGTGATGCATATGTACATGTTCCAAATGATAAAAGGACTAAATTGGATAATAAATTGGAAAGGTGCATCTTTATTGGCTATAAGGATGGTTTAAAGGGTTACAAGATTTGGAATCCAAAAACAAGGAAGGTTGTGTACAGTCGAGATGTGGTGCTTACAGAGGCAAAAGATGTTGTTAAACATGAATTCCTACCGAAGGAACCTGAGAAGATAGAATTTTAGATAAAGGAGGATGAATCAGACTCTATAACAGAAGAAGATTTAGAAAAGGAAGATCCACAAACTCCAGCTTTGAGAAGATCAGTTCGAGAAAGAAGACAACCAGAAAGGTATAGCCCATCTGTTTTCTATTCAAATTTTTCTTTCACTATCATTGATGATGATCCCGGAACTATCAGGGAGGCAATGGATTCAGAGGATGGAAAAATCTGGAAGGAGGCCATGGTTGATGAAATGGAATCCTTGCACAAAAATGAGGCATGGGATTTGGTGGAGTTGTCAGCTTGAAGGAAGCCCATCGAGAGAAAATGGTTGTTTAAGAAGAGGATTAATGGAGAAGGCAAGGTGGAGAAATACAAAGCTCAATTGGTAGCAAAAGCTAATTCCCAAGTGTCGGGAATTGATTTTGGTGATATTTTTTCTCCTATTGCCAGGGTTACTTCTATTAGATTAATTTTATCTCTTGTAGCTGCATTTGATTTTGAGGTAGACTAGATGGATGTGAAGGCATCATTTCTTCACAAGGATCTAGAAGAGGAGATCTACATGAAGAAACCTGAAGGCTTTGCAGTGAAGGGTAAGAAAGAACTGGTATGCAGGTCAAAAAAGTGTTTGTATGGGTTAAAACAGTCACCGAGGATGTCGTATTAGAAATTTGATGCTTATATATGGGGACTTGGCTTCACCAAAAGCAAAGAGGATCACTATTTTTATATTAAATTAATTGGTGACCGTGTTATTTATTTGGTCTTGTATGTGGATGACATGTTGTTTATTGGAAATTACAAATAAATTACCCAAGATTTGAAGACCCAATTTTTCTCCAAATTGGACATGAAGGATGTTGGTGCTACAAAATATATTTTGGGCATGGCAATTAATAGAGATTGAGAAAAGAGAAATATTTGGTTAAACCAGATGAAGTATCTCGAGACAATATTGCAGAGGTTCAATATGTAGGATAGTAAACAGGTGAAGGTTTCTATTCCTGTGGGTTTAATGATATTTGTTGAACAATATCCCAAGACACAAGAAGAAGAGGAGGATATGTCTCGTGTTCCATATGCAACTGCAGTGGGTAACCCAATGTATGCAATGTTATGTACTAGACTAACCATTTCACATGTAGTGGGAGTATT
Source organism: Pinus albicaulis (assembly GCA_034641835.2). Taxonomy (NCBI): domain Eukaryota; kingdom Viridiplantae; phylum Streptophyta; class Pinopsida; order Pinales; family Pinaceae; genus Pinus; species Pinus albicaulis. The sequence goes on along the minus strand of CM076582.1, from coordinate 1,335,766,444 downwards.
GAAAAGGTTTATGTCAAAACCAGGGAAGGAGAATTGGAAAATAGTGAAGCGAGCTTTCAGATATTTGCATGGCACTAGTGAATACTATTTTTGCTACTAGGGAAGACCAGGGTTGGAATGAATTTTGGACATGCGTGGTTTTGTTGATGCAGACTAGGTTGGAGATCTAGACCAAAGATGATCTACACTTGGGTATGTGTTTAGCCTATTTGGAGGTGCAATGAGTTGGATGAGTAGAATACAACCTATAGTGGCTCTTTCAACTATAGAGGTAGAATACATGGAAACCACTCATGCAAGAAATGAAGCAATTTGGTTGTAGAGATTGTGTTCAAGTATGGGGTTGGTGCAGTAGGCTATAAGGATAGACTGTGATAGGAAAAGTGAAATTTTCTTTGCTAAGAACCCTCCTTATCATTCAAATACAAAGCACATTGCTGTTCAATATGACTTTGTGAGAGATATGGTTGAGGATAAAAGGGTATTGTTGGTAAAGGTAGACACTTTGAATAATGATGCACATAAATTGACGAATTATCTGAGAACTCATAAGTTCTCTTGCTGAAGAGGAAAAATGGGTGTTGCAAAGCTGGACCAATGACTCAGCTCTCATGTTGCATCATATTCGAAATAAAATAACAATTGGGAGAATATTGGGTATGTGTTATATTCTTTCCACGATAAGTCCCACACGCCAGGTGATAGACACCCATGTATGTTGCGGCTGGCACAACAAGGGGCTCACAGGGGGGGTGGCAACGCCCCAGGATTTTTTTTTTGGATCCTATTTTTCGATGGGTGGAACTGCTCATTGTTTTGTGCATGGGTTGCACATGGTTTTGGGGCATGATGGTTTTCAGCCCCTGGTATTTTTTATATCTGGTCAAGGGAAGTACAACTATGTTCTAATCTAGGGTTAATGGATTGGTTTTTATGAATTCTTCGGCATGTATATATATGTGTTGTAACAATAAAAGGAATATAATGAAAAATCAAGCTGGTAGTCTCGATTTGGGATCCAGGGGAAAATCTCTGTTTATATCTGTTTTATGTTTTATTCTCTCGCTATTGTTTATCGCATGCTTTTAATATTTGTTTGTAGATAATTTCTAAGCAGGCTTAAAACATACATAAATTCCCTTCGGGAGAAAAGTCAATTCCCTTGTAATCTAGTGGTATTATGGGCTCACTCCCTCCCACAAGCGCTTTTTCTTGTCGAAATGGGTTGGGAAACGGGGATGTCAAAATTACAACCTCGGCTACTCTACCTATACAGGTAAAATTATGCTGCCTCCCTTGGAATCACATGCATTTCGTCCTTGCTATTTCTTGGTTGAGGTGTTTTGGGTTGGTGGAATGTGCTAACTTGTTATTACTGCATGCACTTATTGTTCATTGTTGGTTGGTTCATCGACTAAGTTTGAATATGTACCCCGGCCTAGGAACATATTTAGTTGGATATGGATGACTTGTACAATCTACATAACTAGAAGCTAAGAGAAATGAATGACAATTAGTAGTTTTAACACATACTTAATAGTCATAACTAACCACATTATGACACCAAAGGCTCTAAAAACATTACAATAAATTTATCAAATTTCAAGACATGGATTCCCTTAATACGCTATTTGACAATATAAGGCGAGGCTTTTGCGCATTTTCTATTGTGTCATTCAATTGGAAGATTTCCATATATCATTTCAAATAAAAATATATGGAAAAAAATGTCATCATTGAACACTGAAACAACCTTCATGTCACTGTTACAATCTTTACCATTTTTTTTAAAATCAAACTTAAATTTCACATCATTTAAGATGTAAAATTACCTGAATTTCACCCTCAATGGCTGAAAATTTGGTGAATGTCGGGTGGGGAATATTGAATAAATCTCCCCATTGGATATATCCCCATTCCTCAAGTTGAACAATATTTAAAACAAGAGGTCGGTGAGTGCACATATTTGATCCTCGGGGGAGAAAATCCTGACCAATCATAGTTTCTAAGGCACTAGATTTCCTGTTGCTTTCACTTCTGACCACAATTATCTGCAGGAAATCGATTGTGGAGCCGTTGCCTAGTAAACCATCCTACACTAATATGAAATTTTTAACTCTCCTGATGTTTTCCTTTCTCGAATTATAGGAACCAAACCAAAAAAATACAGATATCTTAGAAAAATTCATTCACAAACTTCTTCTTCTATTGGTAATACATATGATTCAAACAAGCCACTTTCGTGGTAAAATAAACTCATTTGGCTAATCTATATGGGTGAAGGCGTTGAGGGCTCAAACACAGTGGAATGAGATCTCATCACAATGCATTTCTTTTCAGAGAGAAGTGGACACGAGTACACTCCTAGTAAAACTTGTAAGATGACAAAAGTGACACGCATTTTATTAGTTTACACATAGTGAGGCCAACGCTTTGAATACTTTATGATCAGTAAAATAGTTACATGGTGCAGTAGTTATCATCTCAATGTGAACATAATGGTAGTGGAAGGTGTTCACTATAAAATAAATAAAGAATCCACATATATTAGGTTGTAGTCTTTAATAGATGTTAAAATCTTACCAACAATGTCTTTATGTGTTATAATAAATGATTAAAAAATTTATTCTTTCATTTGGCATAATTTCAAAAATTAAGTATTTTTTTGGAAGCATCGAATTAATATATATATATATATATATATATATATATATATATATATATATATATATATATGTATTTTTAAATGTGTAGTGTTACCAAATATATATATATATATATATATATATATATAAAGAAAAATAAAAATATTTAATAAAAAAATATTTATTTTTAAATAAAAAAATATTTAATTAAATTTTAAATTTTATTGAAATGTGTTTAAATATTTAATCACATTCACAACTACATTGTTGTTTTGTATTTATCTATATTTTTCAACATGCCCAACTTATTAATGTGCATTTCAAAGTCTCCCTTTTTATACAAATAAAAATGAAGGATAATAAATTTAAAAAAATACAGAATGCAAAATGTTGCAAACATTGTTATTGGTATAAAATTGGTAAGGCTCATGAAAAGTTACAAAATTTAAAAATTATTAGTAAAAATAAATAAACATGGACAAAATTAAGATACCACCAAAATATAGGTAAAAATATGCAAATATTAACTAGACCAAAAAATCCAAATTTGACAAGTTTTTCTAAGATCAAGATTTCACAGTTTTGTTAATAAAATCTAGATGTTTCAAACACTAAATATAAATGAACTCTGTTAGCTTTCCCTTTAAACTCCAAATCATTTGACCAAAACCTATGTGTGTTATTGTTTTGATTCCATGGTGTGAGACTTTAAATCAAGCTTTTGATGACGGAAATGGATTCATCACCATCAAAAGCCAATGGGCCACACAAAATCCTAACGCTTGGCATCTTTATCGTAGGTTTTCAGTGGGGCACCCAAAATCCTGAAGCTTGGCAACTTTAACAAGGGTTTTCAAAAAAGTCTCCCAATTTTTCTAAAAAATGCCTAACTTTCTATTGTTTTCCGAGAAAAATTGTGGCCTATTTAGACTATGCTTTGGGGTTATGACTACCCATAGTTTGAATTTTTTTTTACAAACTTAATAAAAAAAACCCTACCTACAGACTTTAGCATTCTAAATTGATGGCACATTTAAACTTGTGTAATGGATTAGAAAGCTACCAAGGTTGTGGAAAAGTAGATTTTCTACTGACCGTATAAGCATCTTCATAACAATTCCATAAAAAACATAAAAAAAATCGTTGGGATCTAGTTGGACTCTTATTTAAGTTTTGACATCTATAACATGAAAAGTGAAAGGTTATTTTTTATGTAGGATATGAAACATTTGTTTGAATTAAACAACTTTTAAGTCTATAAGGTGAAGGGGATATGGTGTTAATATTCAAAATAAATATTGTTGTGTAGCAAGAGGAATGCGAAAATCTTGTTTGCATCCTGTTTGACAACCAAAGCCTTGAATGCATGAAGATGCATTGTGGAGCTTGGGGAGTTATTGATCTTGTACCTTGACAATAATCTAGGGCACCTTGTGCGAGTGAAAAGACATAGCCTCACATGACACACTTGGAGCACGCAAAGTTTGTGGACACTTTGTGCCCATGCAAAGTTTGTAAGCAATGGGCGTACCTCATGGAGTTTGCATTGAAGATTTTGAGAGACCTTATGCCTATTTATTAAGTAGTTTCCTATATTTATAGTGAGATAATTTTCCCAAACCTTTTATTCGTTGATGTAGGTTTGCACCTTTAAAAATAGTTATTAATAATTTATACTTTTAAATTTTATAGTAAAAAGAATTGAAATGTATGTAGAAAATATTCATACCTTTGAAGTAAATATTCTAATTTATGATTAAAAGAATTGAAAATCACATAAAAGATATTAAATGTTAAAGTTTTAAGAATATGATACTGAAGTGTTGAAATTCGCACATAAAATATTACGAAATATGTAAAGCATTAATATTTTAAAATTATTTGATTTGTTGGGTGATCTTGGGCAAAATCACTGGATTGTACAATTTCCATGTTCCCAAAACAATTTACAAGTAACCTTAACAATCAAATCCAGAACAGCAATGGCGTTTTTCACTGTACCTCTACACCACCAAACCTAATTATTAATAAATATAACTTTGAACCTCTCAAGAAAACTACTAGTAACAACTTTGAACCTCTTTCTCTCTTGGAATAACTTTTTCCTGCATTCACAACTTTGGAATCTGTGGGACTTGGCGAATGGGTTCAGATGGCTTCTGTATGGATTTCATACCCTGTAATGGCCAACACAATCCGAATTATTCTATGAATGGACAGATTCCGTGGATTATAATGTCACTTAGGGGGCGAACGGGTATCGTTATTTTGATTGCATATATTTAGAATTCCATGGACAGCAATGGGGTAAAATTAATTAATTTCATTGCGGATAGCAGAGGGATAGCAGTGAATTTAATTCTATTGACTTCGCTGTCGCTGTTATTTGTGGGATTCGAGAAAAGCTGCGATCAAGAGAAGAATGCTTGTGAATTTCTTGGAAGTTATGGTGTAGTTTTTTAGAACTTATAGTTTGAGTGGGTTTAATGGTTAAGAGTATGTATTTCTTCTTGAAAGATTATAGGTTCAAAACCAACGAAGTAAAGTATATATGCCTTCATAGATTTAGTAGTTAAATCTTGTCAGGAAATGGGTCCCTTATCCTACAAACAAGAAGGTATCATACACAAATTTGATGTCTAGCTTGTTCTTGACCTTAAAATTAGATTATTATTATTATATGGAAGTGATAATAATAGTAGTATTATGATATTATATTTCATAGTTATTAGTTCAAAAATATATAAATTCATTAAATGTGGATATTTTTGTCATATTTTTGCTTGTTATCTTTCTGAGTCATACTAATCTTTTCTATATCATTCTATTATATAGAAGTGATAATGATAGTGATACTGTAGTCTTTCACAAGTTATATATTATTCCATTATTAGATTCAATAATTTTTTTTCACTTTTTTTTTCTCTTAAAAATAAAAAATAAAAAATTATAAAAATCCATATGTAAAATATTTGTTTTTCTTTTAGCTTAAGTTTAAATCTCAATAGTGATATATTGCTATCATTATTGATATATTGTTTTGTTGTAATAATATTAAAACTATAGATATTTTATAAGTAGAGTTCCCTTGAAATATATCTCTAAATTATTTTTATAGTCAATATTATTTTTTTTTCAACTTCAACAAAGAGGTAATACATCCTAATTTTAAAATGACATATTTCAATAAAAAGAAATGGTTGTGAGAGAAATGAGTATTTCTATGTCCAAGTTTGTATTGAAATATATATGAAGGAGATGTGGTAAAGCATCTTACATTAATCATTGAAATTGCAATTCAAGATGAAAGAGATTTGATAAAAATATTTCACTTTCACTTCAAATCTCAAGTATAAATAAAATATATCATGTTCGAATATAATGACATAATTTTATGCAATTTTAAAAAGAAATAAGATAATCAAAACTAAAAAATCATTATATTTTTATTTTTGATTGTGAGAAATGTTTCACGGTATAACTTGAATAAATTATTTGAATATCTATGTCAACTAATTTATTTCAATATCAACTTCATAAAAAACTTTTAAAAAATATTTTAATATTAGGTTGTGTCTAGCTATAGGCCAGCACTTATGTTTGTTTTTGTTGGAAGAAGTATTAAACAATTGTGATGTTTATCACTAGGATTATGTAAAGTTGGGTCTAGCATGAATACCCCTTAAGAAATTTAATTCTCTCAAAATGGCTTTCATCCTCAACCCTTCTTTATGAGATTTGAACCTAAAATAAAAGTTTTAAAAGTTTAATATAAACCATAATGGAAATTTTTAAAAAATCATTATTTTATAATAAAAAATAATAATATAGATTGTATATTTCATTTAATTTTTAATATAAAATTAATATCTAATATTTCATAAAATATTAGTTAAAATAAAATTTAATATAAGTTTTAATTATGAAAGTAATATAACTTAATTAATAATATAAAAAAAAATATTAAAACTATTTATATATTAAAAAATATAATTTAAACAATGAAAATATATATATACCAACAATATAAATCTATTTCAATCACAAATTTATCAAAGACTAACAAAATTTTAAATATTTAAATACAAATTTTTTTCAGTTACATATTAAAAAATTAACCCCTATCAACACTTATATATAAACTATCTCAACAGTTATTAATAAACTATCTGTATTAATATAATTAATGGAATGAAAATCTTGTATTTTAAATTATTTACAAGATAGCAGTCACATCACGAAGTTGCACTATGTACACATTAACCTTGTGTAAACGTATTCTTCGATTTAAATTGCAAGGAATTTTGAGTAACCAAAAAGTCATTTAGTATTTTCTTTATATTTTCCTTAGAGATACGTAGGTGGGAAATTAAGCATTCACATATTTATACAGTACTATGGTTTTTATATATTTTATTACTACGGATTGAATGTGTATGAGTTTCTTATTTAGTATTAATATAATAACATAATCACGCAATTAAGAATGGTATATATATATATATATATATAATTTTAAATTATTCAAATTTATTAGTTTAAGGGAGACCATTATAATTATTACAACAAAATTGGTTTAAATTTATATTATTTTAATTATTATATTTATTAGAAGGATGGTATTACACATTCTATTTTTCTTTTGATTAGATATTATATTGTTTTTAGTAAAAAATAATTGCAGCTTAATGTAACATTATAGATTTTATTTTGTTAGTTTTTATTAATATTTAAAATTATTTATCTGCAATATGATTGGTAGAATACAATTTCATATTTTCCTATTATAACTTTTGTATATAGTTGCAATATTTATGTTCTTGTTTTTAGATTCTTTTAGATTTTTCAGTGTCACAACAAAAAATCAAAATCCTTGAAAATAACTCATCAATTATTTCTCACCATATTTTAATCAAATATTTGCATAAAAATGGATACTTCTTGAGGAGTTGTTTCTTCAACACTTTAATAACTAGGAGTTAATAAAACAATAAAATCTCATTCACCATTAATTAATTATTGTATAATATTTAAATTATTTTATAACAAATATTATTACTTAGCAATTTAAAAATTAATAAATATTGTTAGTTAACAAATTTAAAATTTAATTAGTCAAATTCAATAACTTTATTCATAGAAAAGATAAAATCATTAATAGTTGAATAAAAAATTGATTTAAACGATCAATTTTTCTTTAATATATACTAGTGAAACCACATTAATAAATGTGGTCAATACATGCAATAGGAATATACATAAATCCTTCACCAAGAAATATAAAGTTAAATATTTTCATATACATAAATTATTGGATACAATGAGTCCTAATTGGACAATTAAAAAACCATGAGAAATTAGCCACTTACGACTACCTCTCATGGAAAATGGTCATAGATGAGTGAATTACTTAATACAATTGAATCCCAAAAAAATATATCTAATATAATGCAGTGTGAAAAGTTAAAACCCCTAAATACTTCTATACAAAGAGTGAAAGGAGCTCTACTTGAATGGTTTATGAGGCAAAGTACTTACTAAGAATTTGCAAATGTGGTAGCAAGCTAAGTGGGCTTGATTGTTGGGAAATCTCTACAGTTAAGCGTGCTTGAGCAAGTTTGGATGGGTGACCTGCCAGGAATTCCTTGTTACCGGATGTAAGCCCCAGAATTGATGCTTGACACTATGTGATTCATTTCACTAGTTTCAATCCCACTTCTTCACCCATGTGAGCATCACCCTATGTAATGAGTGCTAGGTGGACTATTCAAAAATCATGAGAAATTAGTTAGTTACTATAACCTCTCATGGAAAACCGATGCAATGAGTGCTAAGTGGACTATTCAAAAATCATGACCACCTCTCATGGAAAATGTTCATAGATGAATGACTTAATTAACGCAGTGGAATCCCAAAAAATGATATCTAATATACCTCTCATGGAAAATGGTCATAAAATGAGATTTAATATAATGCACTACGAAAACCCCTAAATACTTGAATACAAAGGATGAAGGAAGCTCTACTTGAATGGTTCAGGAGGCACAATACTTGTTAAGGTTTTGCAAATAGGGTAGAAAGTTACGTGGGCTTGATTGTGGGAAAATGTCCACAGTTAAGCGCCCTTGAGCAGTAGGTTATCTCAGATAGGTGACCTTCCGGGACAAAATTCATTAAAACTACGTCTTATTAATTTAACCCAAAAAAATGATATCTAACTCAAATATTAAAAATAATAGCAAAACCTAAATAATATCCAATAATAACAAAATATAAATGATATCCCACTCGCATTCACCACACCCATCACTGTACTACAACGCACTCCTCGTCTTTTTGATATCTTTGCTTCTCAAATAACATTCAAGGAAAACAATACACACAAATAATTATGGTAGCTTTAACATTATTCATTGCAATACAAGAATTTACCACACATGAAGGCACGTTTGCCAATAATTTGTTCCAGATTATCAGGATTTTGTTGTAAAAAATTTACATCACAAAAAGTTCGCCAACTTACCCCAGGGTATTCCCTGCAAAAATCCACTATATAATTAATTATAAAAGCGCAAAACTAATCCGGTATGAACTTTGATAAGAAGGTAGAAAAAAGCTAAATGATATCCCATGCACCATACCCATCACTTTCCAATGCACTCCTCGTCTTTCTGATGTCGTCGTATCAACAAGCGTACCTCGCAAATATAAAACGAAATTCAAAATGAAATCTTGGCGAAGGGTTCAAAGTCTCAACTTTCTTTACGCGTGTGTTTCTTTAATGATTTTTTATATATAAATGTTTTATTCTTCATGTTTTAATGAATTTTATATATAACTGGTTTTTTTTAATTGTTCTTTGACTTTCTCTTAATTCCCTTTAGCTTTTATGAAAACGAATTTTATTATATTCTATTTTAAAAAGATTAATAAAAAATATTAAAAATTAAAAATTATAATTATTGATAATTTGTCTATAACAAGATCTCAACTTTTTCCTTCATAAAATTTCAAAATAAATAAGGATGCTTGATGCTTGGAGGAAAGCAAACTGACATGACATATGTTTTATCTACGACTAAACCCAACTGAGATGCATATTCGACGTCACTATAACCAATTGATATCCCATTCTTTCTCTATTTGGACGATTAGATGGAAACGAATCTTGGACATGAAACACCAAACATATTTAAAAAATTTTAGGTGAACATAATATTAATTATTTTGAAACTGTAAAAAGATTAAATATTTTCTTTCATTTTGCTCTCTTATATACATGGTGCATGTATGCATTTATATATATATATATATATATATATATATATATATATATATATATATATATATATAATTTGCTTCATCTATAACGATACGCTGTATGCAGAATATTTGCTTGATCGATCTAGTGAATGATAAAAGTGGAAATCATATCATTTATAAAATATAGATACAGAGAGTTTCAATTTTAGCTCATCTCTAACCATTGTGGATAAACAATATTCATTTTCCATCTTAAATAATAAAATAGGAGCTGGCTCAATACATGAATATTGCACAAGTTACTATTAGTTGAGAGAAAATAATCAATAATTTCAATAATCACTTACAGATGGGTCTTTTAAATAGTTTTTGGTTTTAAGACAATATTTAAGATATATATTTTTGGGTAAATTGTTTTAATTTGATACAAAAGAAAACTTGTGTATTGTCTTAAATAATGTTTCTAGACAATTTCATTTTTGTCTCTCCACAGACAATTCTATTTTTGTCTCTAGAGAGATAGTTTCACTTTTTCTCTCTAGATAGAATTTCATTTTTGTCTCATACAATAGTTGCACTACAATACAATGGGGGCTTTAAGACAATTTCTGGGTAAAGTGTCTTAACTTAAGACAGAAATAAACTTTTGTATCATCTTAAATATTGTCTTTAAGTGGGTGTCTCAAATTACTGTCTTAAAAAATGGTCTCTATAAAGACAATATATAACACAAGCATTATTGTCTCTTATGAGAATTTCATTTTTGTCTCTGCAAGGACAATAGTTGGAATTAAAAACCTATTGTCTTTATGGAGACTATGCCTTTAATCCTATCTATTATCTCTCTACAGACAATATAAAACAATGAATCCAAAAAAATATCCCACATTAAAATAAATCATTATAAATTTAATTAAAATAAACCACAATATCATTGAATAATTCATGTTAGGGTATAGTGGCATTCAACCACCAACCTCTTGCATGGAAGGTGTTCTTCCATTGAGTTAGCACCCTTTAAAGAATTATGTGAGGAGTTATGGCAATCCTTGAAATTGTATGTATATGCATTGATTTTTTAAAAATGATAGAGACATAATGACATAGTCCTTGTAAAATATATAATCATGCAAGCCCCTATTTTTAACTTAATAAAAAACCAACTCAATGGAGTTATCTCACTCTCACACCATTGTAGCTTGACTTGCAAAAAAAGATAATAATAAAAAATAATCTGCAAACAAAATAATCTAGTCATACAAAGAAAATTAACTAGAATTAGCACATGCCATACAACCACCACCCAAAGAGCTACACTGGCTTGCTAGTAGGCACTCATGAAACATATGCTATACAAAATGAGCCATGACTGCATCATCAACTCATTCAAGACAAATTGGGCACTCTCCTCCTTCACTGTTACTAATTTCTTTGACCACTTCTTCAATGTAAGCTTTTGAAGGTATATAACTAGAATCTCCATTAACACACATTAGGCCTCCTAGAAAAAAAACATATTACCCGCTTATACATATCATATGAGTATTGTGTATCACCCCAGTTGTTGATAAAAAAATAATTATAACAAATTCCATGCCATCTTATTTGAATTAGAACAACGTTGTGTATCACTGCAGATTTTATCATTGTGTATCACCCCAATAGTTGATAACTTAGAAATTAGAATAAATACTAACATACAACTAATGATAAGACAATTAAAAAGACTCTTGATCTTTGGGGCTCAACACAAGGTTTTTCAATAAAAATCATTTTACTAAGAAAAATAAAAATAATTCTACAAAGGAAATTCTAAAGTAGAACTTACCCAATGACAAGAAAAGGACGTACACAATTGGCAGGACCTCAAAAGAAATTCCATAATAGATGCATAATTGTGAAGAACTTTTCTTTGTTCAACAAACTTATCATACTGGATTTGTAAAGAGAAATAAACACCATAGATTTTTTAACTCAAACCAAAATCACAAAAAAATGAATCAAAACTATTATTGTATTTCCTTTCCATGGATCAGAGAAGTGCTTGCCTTGGATCTTATATACAAAGCTATATAAAATCTTCCCTTAGATTTAGTAAATTCACACTCAATCACTTTTACATCAGTAGGAGGAAGAACAAGAATGGGTCTAAATATTCATGAAGAAATATTATAAATCACTCAAAGGGACTAGATATGAAAAGCGAGATAAAAAACCAATTATACATTCATACCTTCCCTCTTTGTAGTATTGTCTTTTTTCCTTCCCAACTTGAAGGGCCTCAAGTTAGCTTGAGCTAATTTCAAGCCACGTTCATCACCTTCCTCAAAGGGTTTTTAAATTAGTTTATACCATATGACACCAGAAGGTATAGTATTAAAATTATGACCTCCTATTATAATCTATAAAATTGAAGCTGTGAGATGAAATCAAAATTTTACAATAGTAGAAGAAAAACCAGGTACATTTCAATTTTTCTAAACAATGCAACTCCTTAATGCATCTTAGCAACATTTCATTTTCATTCCTTACTACATATTTGCATAATCCTGGCTACAAAAGTAACATTCTAAACAAGATGGTAATGATGAATTAACATTTTGTAGCAAGATTTTGTAATAGCTTAGTTCTAGATGGATAAATTAACTTGATTGTGGGTAAACTCTAATATTCCCAAATGGGAAAAGCAGGAATATAGTGCGAAACCATGGAATAGCAGTGTAAAAAATTACATGAAAATAGGAGACCAATATGGAGACCTTCTAATCATAATAACAACAGCAAAATATGCATACGAAATGGGCCATAAAATTTATAATAAGATAGAACAAGCCTCCAATGGACAAAACCCCTCAAAAAGAGGTGTTGCTACTATATATAAAGACTGGAAGACTACTACAATGTTGTTTTATAGGCACTACTAAATAAAATGGTTATACAATAGATCTAAGGCTAATATGTGCCTCAAAAGATAGATCTACTACAGATCTGAGAACTATACAACCTCCTCTGAAGAACCCCTTTAGGGTTTTCAGCAAAACACCATGTACAAGATGGGGATTTAAGCCCTATGGCTGAAGATCCATGACAAAATATAGATCTGGAAAGTGTGGTTGATCTGATATGATCAATAATGCAGACTCCTACAATATATATCCTAGATGAAAGGAAGATCCCTTTCACGAGCAAACCTTCTATCCAAATGGTGTGCCAAACCACCCTACAACTCCTCCTACAGAAATAACGCAGATTTTGAAATAAACTGCACTGTAGGGGAAAATAAATAGTTGGTCTGATGCCAAGATCTGAAAATATGCACAAGGGCCTTCCTTACTATCCTCCCAATGGAAAGGAAGCCTATTCCACTGAAAATAAGCAATGAAATGACCCAGATATGGTCTCCACTGTTGAAAACTGCAAAACAACTAAACCCTCAATGTGATCTATGCTGTAAATGAAAGATGAAGCTTCGCCTTAAGCCTGATAATGGAAAATTTTGTACAAGTCTCCTCCAAGAACTTCTCAATGGAAGAGGTTGGATTCCTGATCAGGAACACCCAGTGCTAAACAACACTCAATCTCAGCAAAACAACGAGAGAAATATATATGTGTAAACAGACCATATATTCAGAAAATTCATATACATCAACATAATGAAATATGCTTGCCTTCCTCTTCCTTTTATAATATATGAGCTTGCAAACCGTAAGCCCCATATAATAATAACACTACTTCCATGCAAAGCATCTCCATCTAAAACTGCGCTATCTCTCATTGATGACCACTCCTCCATGACAATGTTATTTATTTGGTCAAAGTTGACTGAGTCAAGGTGTTCCAGCCCCTTTTCACACCTAAGGGTGCTCAATTAAGCTGCCAAGATGTATCCCTTTCACACTTTCATTGATTTATTCATTATTAAGGAGAATTATGGACCTCCATTTTCCTCTGATTCATAAAACAAAGCAGCAAAACAAAATTTAATATTCCAACCAGCTCATGGCTAATTGGCAATATTACAGTCCTCCCTTCCCAAATGTTGCTTTTCCTCAAGAAACTAACAAGGTGAGTGCTACAACTCTTCTCATCCACCATTGGTGACACCAACATGTGATAAGGTTCCCTCATAAGCTAAGTGTCTACCAATCCATCCGTCCATGAAATGTTCCTCCAAATTTCCTATGAGATGCAAGTAATTCACCCCAGAAGGAGACAATAGTTCCAATGAAACAAACATGCTTTGCCCAATGTTCTCCTTGAAACATGTAGCATAATTAACATGGAGAATCTCTCTCCTACAGGGCACATACATTCCTCCCATCCTCCCTCCGAACATTCCCATAAAAAGAATAAAGAGATCATCAATGTATGGGATCAAAACTAAGTACATGAAAATAGAAATTTTTACAAGTGGAGGTGGGTCATAGTCCAACATGTGGAACCAGCACAGTAAATCTCTTGACTGCATCAGATAATGATATGGTAAGCAGTCTCCCCACCACTTACTTGCTACCCAAGTATTCTCACAATGGTTGAAAGTGTGAGATATTTTTTGTGATTTTGGAGTGCACCCACAATGATACAAAATATCCCTATGTCCTCCAAGGGAGTGGCCATGTTCAAAAATGTTTATGGCCCAAAGTTGGCCATGAATTTTATATGGAATAATGCTCCTCCTTGGAGATATGGCCTACATATACATGGTAATAGAATGCAAGTAATCATAAAATGAAACATTATGTACATAAGCATGTTCCTTACCAAAAATTCTCCTCAGACAAATGGAGTGGTCCATAAGTATATCCCTTCTCATTCCAAAAGAGGAAATAGGTGGTTGTAATAACTCCTTCATTGAGTCATGTCTCTCTTCCAACTCCACATGGTTCATGCACCTTTGAAAATTATGTTAGTTACTCTTCAAATCCTTCCCAAGTGTAGGTCTCCATGATAGTGTTGTAGGCCCTCATGGAATCAGTATGGCTGAAAAGGAAATCTTTATAAGCCCTTTGTAGCAAATTATCCTTGAGCTGGGAGGCTCTAGATAAGAAGATCCTACCATGATAGTAGATGACTTCTTCTTGGAATGAATAGACCTCTTCATGTAGCTGGTCATCAAGTATCATGCATGTGAAAAGATCCTTGGAATAATCCACCAACAGTTGGGATTTCCAATATGGATCAATCTTCTCCTTGACATCGTTGATGATCAATCACAAAGAACATCTGTCATATGCCTGCTCTTCTCCTTGACATCTCCCAGGCCAAGGGTATATGTTGGAAGGTTGCTATTCTTCAGATGCTTCTTCTCTTGCATATGCACATTCTCAAGTAAATATTGAATCTTTTGGAGGTTAGTCTTCCATGGGACGCTATCACCAATCCAAAGCTTCCTTGGTTTAGCTGAAGCCTGCATGTGTGGCCACCATATTATCCCATGTATGAAATATTTCTCATCAAATGAGACCATATTCTGAGTCTCCATAGCCAAGGAATGGTCTCCTTGCCCCATGATGGTGTCATCCTCCAAACCTGCAGCATTTCCTCTTAGCACAGTATGGGATGTGAGAGTGGGTAATGATGATAGTGGGAGAATATCCCCCTTATCCTTGAGCCTACCCAAGACTCTCAATGTTGTATCATGGTCTTCTAATGCTCCCATTCCTTCCGGATCTATGAATAGTGCATCATGATGTGAGACATGTCTCACCAAATATGGATCAGGTGGCCTCCAAGGTGGTTTACCACA
Organism: Pinus albicaulis; assembly: GCA_034641835.2. Classification (NCBI taxonomy): domain Eukaryota; kingdom Viridiplantae; phylum Streptophyta; class Pinopsida; order Pinales; family Pinaceae; genus Pinus; species Pinus albicaulis. The sequence goes on along the minus strand of CM076582.1, from coordinate 1,335,750,790 downwards.
AGATAGTGATGTCTCATGAACCATTCTCATATGCATAATAGATGGTATCATCATATCCCTGCTTCTACTGTGCAAATTCAACTCTATTTCTGGTGTGGAAGTTTTATGATAGTTGGGCACCACTCTTAATCATGCAAGAGTTCCTCTAATTGAATAAATTGCTCCATTCTCACCTCGAGCTGGTGGTGGATCATCTCCTACTATTCCAGCGCTGTGACCCCTCTCTTTTTCTTCTTCTTCTTCCTCCTCATCATCTGAGAAGAGCTCTATGTAGTGTGCCTTTCCTGCTGCACATCTATGTCTGGGTGCCCAAGGTTCTTGGCATGTGAAGCAAAGCTTCCTTCTCCTTAAATCTCTTCAAACATCATCATCAAGAGATTTTTTATTTTCTCTCTCCTTTGAAAGAGGAGCCTTTTCATATTTTCCTTTTGATGGAAAAGAGGGCTTATGCTGAAATTTTTCCTTTGCTTTTGGAAAGACATATTGAATTTATCTAGCCCTTTCAATGGCATCTTGAAGGGTAGTGGGCTTGGTAGACTTAACCAACCCATGAAAAATTTCATCTAACCCATCAATGAGCATATAGACCATTCTTGCTGCAGATAAATCAGGAACCATAACATAAAGTCTTAAAAATTTAGAAATATAAGTTTCTGGATTACCTGATTGTTTAAGCTTTGCAAGCCCCATGAATGGTGCTTCATGATCTCTTCTATAAAACCTCTCCACCAGCCTCCTTGTGAACTCTGAATATGCAGTGATATTGGCATGACCCATTGTAGACAAGCCATGGAACCACCAATCATGTGCTTCACCCTCAAGGTGTTGCGCTTCTATCTTAATGGCCTCCATTTATGGAACTTTGTTCAACTGGAAGTAGATGTCAAGATTATCTACCCATGATTTGGCAGTGCATTTAGATGACCTGTCCAAGTCAGGTAAGAAAACTCTTCCCATAGTGCGTTGTAGATCATGATTCTGAATGAATCCACCGCTTGTATTGTGATGCCTGGGTCTCCTATTGTCCTTGATTTGAAAAAATTCTTGAAAACTCAAGTTGTCCTTGAATATCTAAGTTTGAGAATCATACTCCATAAAATAGTATTCAAGTGATTCTTTCTCTTGAAACCCTTCATTTCCCATAGCCAAGAATGTAGACATTGTAGAGTGTTTGGAAACTTGTTGTTGTTGCACTAGTTGATCACTCCAGTGATGAGAAATGCTAGAGCCTTCACCATGATGAAATCCTTTAGGGGATTCCTTGTATCTATCCATCCTCATCTCCTCTATTTCTCTAGAAATTTCATTAATGGATCTAAGAAGGATCTTGGGAAACTCCTTCTCTTCATCTTCTCCTCCAGATAAAGGGGTTTTACCCTTGTCTTCTTTGTTATTTGTATAAAAAAAAATTCGGTGTCTTGTTATTTGATACCTATTCTCTCTATTAGTAAGAGTATATCCTTCTTCATATGACATATTGGCTTTTTAAGATGCAAATTTTGTGCCAATATTATGCTCTTATACCACTATAGTATTCCCAAATGGGAAAATCAAGAATATAGTGCAAAACCATGGAATAGTAATGTAAAACATTACATGAAAATAGGAGACCAATATGGAGACCTTATAATCATAATAACAACAGTAAAATATGCATAAGAAATGGGCCATAAAATGTATAATAAGATAGAACAAGCCTCCAATGGACTAAACCCATTGAAAAGTGGTGTTTCTACTATATATAAAGATTGGAAGACTGCCACAACGTTTTTTTACAGGAAATGCTTCAAAAAATGGTTATACAATAGATCTAAGGCTAATATGTGCCTCAAAATATAGATATACTATAGCTCTGAGTAGTATGCAATCTCCTTTGAAGAACCCCTTAAGGGTTTTTAGCAAAACACCATGTACAAAATGGGGATCTAAGCCCTAAGGCTGAAGATCCATAGAAAAATAAAGATCTAGAAAGTGTGGCTAATCTGATATGATCAATAATGTAGCCTCATACAATATATCTCGTAGATGAAAGGAAGATCCCCTTCACTAGAAAACCTTCTCTCCAAATGGTGTGCCAAACCACCCTGCAACTCCTCCTACAAAAATAATGCAGATCTGGAAATAAATTGTACTATAGGGGAAAATAAATAGTTGGCCTGATTCCAAGATATGAAAATATGCACAAGGGCCTTCCTTTGTAATGTCCCAAATTTCTAGCTTCCAAGCTAAATGGGACATTAGAGTTACCAGCAGCTGTAGTCAGCAAACAAATGGGTAGAAAAGCCCATAAGTCTCCTCAGAAGGATAAAAACACTCCAAGTGTGAAAGGAGACATTATTTCAAGCCTAATAAAACACCTCTATGTGTGAACAAGGATAAAATGCAGCTACTTTGACTTGGTCAACTGTGCAGTCTTGGAGAAGAAGAAACCCTAAGAAGAATAATTGCAATTTTGGAGGGAAGTGCATATTTTGAATAAGGAGACCTAATTGGGTGGGCCCAAGGAGAAGAAAACTTGTATTCTATATGAGGAAGAGGATGAGAGAATTTTTCTTCATTCTTATATCATTATTCATGTCTCTTTAGACATTTTCTTACTCTTACTGTTCAGCAGAGTAGCAGTGATGTTTAGCACTGGGGTGTTCCCGAGCGGGAATCCCACCTCTTCCTGGAGGAGCCTCATTGGAAGATCTTTTATTCATAATTCCACAATATTTTTTTAGGCCAAGCTTCAGCTATCTTCATTAGCATAGTTTCTGCAGCATATATTGTGTAGTGTTGCTCGGTGCAACAATGGAAGGGATTCATATCCCACTTTCTGAGCCAATCTTTGTTGGAGGGAGATTTCCTTTCATCCAGAGATATGTTTGGAAAGTCTTGGAGAAGATTTCAGATCAGTGGTATCAGATCACTCACTTCTTAGATTTTCCAGTGCAGTTGTAGCTGGGAACTGCGTTATTTTGAGAGGCAGATTTCATTGCAGGGTTTGGTGGCTTCTTTGTGGTCTTTCCTTGTGATTGAGAGGTTCATTCTCTCATGGGAGGAAGCCTTTGAAGGATATGCATTAGATAATATTTATATCAGCCTCTTACACTCTCATGCTTCATGTTGCAGTGAGTATTCATAGATTTCTGAATATTACATTTTGTATTTAGAGTGTTAGACAAGAAACCCTTGTCGGGTTATCTTGCTTTTTGTATAAGGAGACTAGATCTCATTCCTTGAGAATTCCTGATTAATATATGAGTAGATCTATTTTTCTCTGATCATTTCATGTGTAATCCCTCTCTTACATAGCACAGTCCCTTGAGCAGCTACTCCGGCATTTTGCAGTATTGGGGGTTTTCACTAGTTTTGGCTACACTAGTGTGGGAGGCATGTTTAGCCCACCTAGTTTGATTTTTTTTGGCTCTATTATTGGATGTAGATTTTTTGTTACTGTACCTATGGGATCCAAGAGTTAATTTCAGTGTTTTATTGCATGCATGGCTGAAAATGCGTTTTTTCTTCTTCTTTCCTGAGTTTTCCCAGGGAGGAATATTTACATAGCTATAAACAGAGCCTGAGAAGAGGCCAGCTAGCCTCGAGATCTTTTCCTCTTTTAGAGGTGACATATCTGGTAAATTCTCACTCAGTAAATCTTTCAAATATCCTTGTCCATATTTCTGACAAAGGAACACTTCAGTGGAGAAACATTTTGCTAATTTCCATTTTGGGACATTACAGTGGTATCAAAGCTTCGAACTTGGCTCAGCCTGTGAAGTTTGAAATTCAGAAGCAAAGGGCTCAAGGATGAAGAAGATGAGTTTACTCTCATCCATCTTCGGATCTCAAGAGAAAGAGGGAAGATGCAGTGAGATTCCAAAGGGGTCTCAAAGAAGAAGAGGTTGCAATGAGATCTCAAGCCATTGTGTTTCAGAGAAAGAAGAAGTGGACAGAAACCAGAAAGCTTCAGTATGTGCAGAAGGAAGGGAAGATAAGTCGATAAAACTTCTTCCAAAATTTATACAGAGTTTTCAAGGAGAGCTGAAGAACACAAGATTGGAGATGGGATCTCCAAAGGAGGATGAATCTAGAGTAGAATCTAGATTTGCACATGGTGAGGAGAAGCATGTAACTGCACACCATAGTGAAAAACGTAGTCAAGGGTCCAGATCTATCTTGAGATTGAGGAAGGGAGTTGACATCTTGCATTTCACATTGCCAAAGGCAAGACCTTCAATTCATACTGTTGAACAAGAGGACATGGGGGTCTCCTTTTCACAGAGGGATCAAGTTGTTGGAAGGTTTCCCACACACATTACTGAAGAAGACGGAAACAACGTTGTCATATCTTGAGCAAATCCAGTGCCTCATGTAAAGGAAGGAGGAGCACATGCTCCAATAGGAGGGATTCTTGTGGCTTTTCAGAAATTTCCCTAGGCTCTCATACATAGAGGTCCAAGCACAATTAGTGAGCAGCATGATTGTGCAGCATTGTAGCTGGAAGAAGGGTAGAGGGAGGAAGAGCGACATCAGTTGATGAGGATCACACACCCTTCTCTATTTCAGAGAGCCAATGCAAGAAAGAGGCAGACTGATTTGCGCAGTCAAGGCAGGGGAAAGGTTGCCCAATCACATATGCAGTCTACACTTGACATTGATGTCTCACTTCATGAAGGCATCCCACCTAGGAGGCCACCTAATCTTTAGTTGATGAGAGATGTCTTGTCTTTGGGTTCACCACTCTTGGATTTCGAAGAGGTGAAGAGTTTTGAGGAGAGCTTTGGCATGCGAGATGTCAAAGTAACAGGCAGTAGCATGAGTGGAGCTTCACATGCCAGATCACCAGTGTTGTCACTGAGGAGGATTGATCCTTATTGGAGGTCTCATCTTTTAGTGGAGTACTCCAAGTATCTTGGTGCATGCATAATTCTTGATGACCCAGATAAAGATGATAGATACATGGTAGGTGATGTGGTCATCTATTCCTATGGCAAGACCTTCTTGACTAGATCTTCTAGTCTCAAGGAGAGGTTTCTACATGCAGCACATGAGGACTTCTCTTCTTTGCACTTTGATGCATATTTCCAGTTGATGGAGGAGTTCACTTGGGAGGGAATTCAACATGACATATATCAGCATATGAAGAGATGCATAGCCCAGATGGTGATAGAGAGGATGTCACAGCTACCTCCCTACTCATTGGGAATGAGGGAGAATTTACAGTTGAGCCACTTCAGCTCAAGACCTCAAGTACATAATGGAGGAGGTATCATTTCATGTTTTGTATTGTACTTCTTCCCTTTATTTGAGTAGCATGGTGTAAAAAGAAGAAATATTTCTTTTCTCATATTGTATGATGATGTACTTGTAGCTACTTGTAGCATTGATCTTGGCTATCTTCTTGATGAGCTGTGGGGGAAGCTATATGTCTCTTGGTGTGCACCAATGACACCATATTGTAATTTCATGTTTTCATATTATGAGATGACTATGGCAGCAAACAAGTGGTTGGTAAAGCACTTGTTGATTCTTTTTTTGATGCAGGCCAAGGGTGCATTGCGCTGGTTCCATGAGGGGAACCAAGATTCACTCTCCGGTTGTCAATTGACAAATTGTTTTTATTGTATCTTGCTTCCATGTATTGCTGATGTGTTCTTGTTCAAAGGAAGCTTGTATGATGGAGAGATGAGGTAGAAATAAAGGTTTTTGTTGCTCTGGCTTCACTTGGGATAGTATGGGAAAAATTCTTCCCATACTTTTCATGATATTTCTGAAGAGAAGGAAGGCACATTCATGGTGCAAGGAGGCTACCCTTCAACATTGGAGGATCATGAGACATTTCGATGTTGGGAGGAGATATTCTCACATATCAACATAATCATGTGGAATTTCAAAGGGAGAAGTCATGGAGCCTTATTACAAAGGCCTACAGCACTGTCACATAGGAGCATGTTCTTATGGCTGAGATATTCCAAATGGAGGAGGCATCCCTTCTTCTTTTTGCAGATTTTTATGAATATATTCTCATGGGAGGATCTCAATTTCATCCCACTCACTATGTATGGTAGAGAATTCATTTTGGTACTTTTTTCTCATTCTATTGAGTATTTGTACCTTCTCACCATGTTTGCACAGTGCATTGCTCCTGAAAGGAGCAGGAGTACTTTTGGGTTTCATGGTCACTTTAGGGCCAATGTTTATGATGATAGTAGCTCATCTATACATGACATTGGGCAGTTGTATTGTTGTTTTTTATATGTACAACTGATATACATTTATGCTTACTTCCACATGTTGGGATAACATACATATTCAACTTGTAACTTGTTGCAGGAACACTTGCCATATGGCATTCTCAAGCAGTAGTTGGGAAAGATGCGCTATATCCAACATAGATACCATATGTATCATCCAAACTTGCACATAAATTTTAGATATTTTCTGATTTGGATGCCATGTGGTGATGATGTGCCATTCATCTTGAATGGAATAGTTTGGGTTAGCATGACTCATGATCTTGGAGGAAGATTCTTTGGAGGTTGAATCTTCTTCTTGCCATTGGAGGGCAATCATGTTTCAGCCCAATATCAGCATACCCTCTACACTTATCATGAGTGGAGAGGAGGACAGCATGGGATAGGTCCTGTTTCCTATCATGTTCACTTATTCAGCCCACCTTCATTTCAGGAGCACAAGGTGGAAGAGACTTTTCAGGAGTTACCGTGTTGGAGGGTGACTCACTTCATTTGGATGATTGCATGGACGAGGGAGGCATTCATTCACCATTTTTATCATCACTCCTACTTGTGGAGGCCATGATGAATACAACATTTTTCCATTCACACCTTCCGTCTTTGATTGATGCAGACACTTGGGTTATGCGCACTTAGGGGGGAGCATTAGGTGACAGTTTATTTGCAGATTCTCTTGATGTAGTGATGGAGGTCACATGAGCAGGAGAAGAAATATTTTGATCTCCTTATGCATTTTCTTGAGGAAAATCAAATAGTTTGAAGGGGAGGACTGTAATGTCCCAAATTTCTAGCTTCCAAGCTAAATGGGACATTAGATTTAGCAGCAATTGTAGTCGGCAAATAAATGGGTAGAAAATCCCATAAGTCTCCTAAGAAGGATAAAAACACTCCAACTGTGAAAGGAGACATTATTTCAAGCCTAATAAAACAACTCTATGTGTGAACAAGGATAAAATGCAGCTACTTTGACTTGGTCAACTACGCAGTCTTGGAGGAGAAGAAACCCTAGGAAGAATAACGCAATTTTTGAGGGAAGTGCATCTTTTGAATAAGGAGACCTAATTGGGTGGGCCCAAGGAGAAGCAAACTCGTATTCTATATGAGAAAGAGGATGAGAGCATTGTTCTTCATGCTTAGATCATTATTCATGTCTCTTTAGACATTTCCTTACTCTTGCTGTTCAACAGAGTAGCAGTGTTGTTTAGCACTGGGGTGTTCCCGAGCGGGAATCCCACCTCTTCCTTGAGGAGCCTCATTGGAAGAGCTTGTATTCATCATTCCACATCATGTTTTCAGGCCAAGCTTCAGCCATCTTCATCAGCGTAGTTTCTGCAACAGATATTGTGCAGTGTAGCTGGGTGCAGCAGTGGAAGGGATTCATATCCCACTTTCTGAGCCAATCTTTGTTGGATGGAGATTTCCTTTCATCCAGAGATCTGTTTGGACAGTCTTGGATCAGATTTCAGATCAATGGTATCAGAACAATCACTTCTCAGAGTTTCCTGCATAGTTGTAGCTCGGAAATGCGTTATTTTGAGAGGCAAATTTCATTGGAGGGTTTGGTGGCTTCTTTGTGGTCTTTCCTTGTGATTGAGAGGTTCATTCCCTCATGAGAGGAAGCCTTTGAAGGATCTGCATCAGCTCAGATTTATATCAGCCTCTTAAACTCTCATGCTTCATGTTTCAGTGAGCATTCAAAGAATTTTGAATATTACATTTTGTATTTAGAGTGTTAGACAAGAAACCCTTGCCGAGTTATTTTTCTTTTTGTATAAGGATACTAGATCTCATTCCTTGAGAATTCCTGATTAATATATGAGTAGCTATATTTTTCTCTGATAATTTCATGTCTAAACCCTCTCTTATATTGTGCAGTCCCTTGAGCAGCTACTCCGACATTTTGCAGTATTGGTGTTTTTCACTAGTTTTGGATATACTAGTGTGGGAGGCCAGTTTATCCCACCTAGTTTGATTTGTTTCAGATCTATTCTTGGATTTAGATTATTTATTACTATATCTATGGGATCCAGGAGTTCATTTTAGTATTTTATTGCATGCATGGCTGGAAATTCATTTTTTCTTCTTGCTTCTTGAGTTTTCCCAAGGAGGAATATTTACATTGCTATAGACAGAGCCTGAGATGGGGTCAGCTAGCCTCCGGATCTCATCCTCTTTTAGAGGTGACACATTTGTTAAATTCCCACTCAGTCCATCTTTGATATAGCCTTGTCCATATTTCTGACAAAGGAACACTTTAGTGGAGAAAATTTCTTGTAATTTCCATTTTGGGACTTACATCCTTACTATCCTCCGAATGGAAAGGAAGCCTTCTCCACTGAAAATAAGTAATGAAATGGCCCAGATATGGTCTCCACTACTGGAACCTACAAAACAACTCAACCCTCAAAAAAATATTCACTGTAAATGAAAGATGAAGCATGGCCTTAAGCTCGATAGTGAATAATGTAGTAAAAGTATCCTCCAACACCATCTCAATGGAAGAGGTAGGATTCCTGATCAAGAACATCCAGTGCTAAAAAAAACTCAATCTCAGCTAAACAAAAAGAGAAATATATATGTCTAAATAGACCATATATTCAGAAAATTCATATACATCAACATAATGAAATATGGCTACCATCCTCTTCCTTTTATCAGATATGAGCTTGCTAACCCTAAGCCCCATCCAATAATAAAACTGCTTCCATGCAAAGCATCTCCATCTAAATCTGCATTGTCTCTCATTGATGACCACTCCTCCATGACAACGTTATTTATTTGGTCAAATTTGACCGAGTCAAAGTGTTCCAAAGCCTTTTCACACTTAAGGGTGCTCAATTAAGCTACCAAGATCTATCCCTTTCACATTGGCATTGATTTATTCATTATTAAGGAGAATTATGGACCTCCACTATCCTCTTATTTATAAAACAAAGCAGCAAAAAAAAATTTAATATTCCAACTAGCTCATGGCTAATTGGGAATATTACATAAACAGAGCTTCAACAAATGTCCTTATTAAAGAAAAATGTATTACAAAAAATTGTGCTCAAGTATGTCAAAAATAAAATATGATTGCAATATCAGAAACATGTAGCAGTTTCAACATCTATTCTGAGACATGCCAGTATTTGGATCAAATGTTGTGTAGGCGCATCATACAGTTGCAGTATGTATTCTCACACAATCAAAACTCGTTTTGGATATAATCAGCAGCAACTGGAAACTATCTCTGTATTCAAAGATACAAGAGTATGTGTGGGCATTATTTCTAGAATTCTATATGATAAATTTCCTCCATGGGTTGTTTTAATGGCCGAATGTCTGGACAATGTGATCGGATACATGCTTATATGGTTATTCCTCACACACAAATTCCCCTTCCCTTCCCTCAGGGAAATTTTTTTAGTCATTTTATTTGCAGTAAACAGTCAAACATATTACAATACAACCTATATTGTCACTTGTGTCAACAATTTCCCTACCAACAGAGGAATTGTATTTGGATTGATGAAGGGTTTCTTGGGTTTAAGCAGTGGCATACTTTCAATATTCTGGCATGTCATTCCATTGGCCCAACGCAGGGATGGTTAATTATTTCTTTTGGTGGCTTCCTACTGTCATTACATTTGTTCTTATGGATTTTGTTCACAAGTATTCCTTTAATGTAAGGGTTGATCAGAGCTAATTATATATTGCACTTTCATGTTCCAAGAAGAAGAATAGAGTTTTGGTAGTGAATACATTTCTAAACAGAAATATTGTGACAATAATTCAAAGAAATAGACTACACTGAAGCTCCTTTCAACTTCAACACCAGTTGTTGTATTAGAAATATTTTTGATGGGGTGTGCTTTGGGGAAACAGGATGACTTGGTGGTTAATCGAGTGGAATGCATTGCACAAAATTTGATTCTTGTATCACCATTGTGGATTAATTGGAAATTAACAACGAGAAATATATTATGGATTTCTTCAGTAGACGAGCCTCTTATCATCGATGGGCCTCAGGGAGAATGCAAAGGTGGAAGTGACATACGCGAGTCAGGGTATCCTGTTGATCTAAATGGTGCATAGTCTCCAGATTCTGAAAAATATGTCAGCACTAGGTGCTGACAAAGATGTGAAACCTTCCCACCAGATGCTTCTGTCACTAGGTTAACTCCAGGAGCCCTGATGGTAATATTAAAAAAGCAGCAGTTGTAAACAGAGTCAAGAATCTACAAAATAAAGGAAAACCTCGAGGATATAAAAATAACTACTTAAATTAAAATGAAGCCTCACTAATCCATCAAGAAAATTATGTCAAATTAGACCAGCGTATCCACAGACAACATGAAAGGATTTTTCCAGTTGCAAATTTTACATAGTAAATTATAAAAAACCCTTAACTTGTTTACAATCTTTGGCCACTATAAGTATAAATGGTACAATAAGACAAATTAACTATTTTGAAGATCTTAAAACATACAATATGTTTGTATCATTATGATATTAAACATAGTTATAAGTTTTTCAATGTCACCTCAACATCAGGGACTAGAAAAAAGAAAGTGAAATGGTACTACCATTGTTTGATCTGGTTGAAGGTCAAGCTCTTTAGCTTAAAGAATTGAAATTTAAATTTTAGAGAAACTCCATAATTTATTAAATAAAATAAATCTACCAACACTATTTAATGCCTCGTTTACAAAATTATTTACTGCTAGTTATTCGTAAATGATATGTGGCTTACCAAACATGATCTAGGTCATCACGTATATCACATAATGGAGGCTCAAATCCCACATCTCGGTTAACATAACAAATATTATTCAAATTCTTCTGCCAAAATTGCAATATACCCATCCTTCTTAACAAGCTTCCAGCACATCCTTGTGGTAAGGCTCTCCATATATACAAGCATAAACACAACGTAAGCTTAAACGATACAAGGAAAAAATTTGAACTTTCATAGCAAGCTAAATTTTCAATATGTGTAGCAGTTGTATTAACATAATTTTGTCGTTAAATTGCCATGTGTAGAGATAAATATCCAATGAAGGCACATAGTAGTTTATCCCAATTGGTTCTAACAGATTGTTTCAAGGCATAGTTCATCTTGATGTCTGTAGTTCTAGTCTAGTTGATGTTTGAGTCCTATTGAATACAATTGGGTTACAAAAGAAAATTGTGGGTGGTGTTTGAGCCAAAATCCATCCACATATTTCAAAGAAGAGGGTGTTCTAAAATGAAGTTCTCCTTGGAAAATATCTATCCAATGAAAATATTTTGATTTCTATACTGGGTCCAAATCAACAGAGAAAAAAATAAACAGTATAAGTGCAATATCATATTCTAGGGTGAGATATCAGATGAAAGAAATTACCAGTTGCTAGAGTTCTGAAAAATAGGCAATGAACAATCCCGCAAAACCAGTGAAAAAGAAACATACAACAGTATTATGTCATGGTATCACCATAAATCAAAAGTGATCATCTCAATGATAGTTACAAGTAGAATATCTCAAAGGACTTTGCAAATAAAATCCAACCCAAATGAATGAAAACAAGAAAGGAACATACAAAATAATTTACTAAATTCTTATCGCATTACAATAACCATGTATCACATTTCTATATGAAAACAACTGCCATTACCATCATCATCACTATTAAAAATTTACTTAGGATTACTCAAAGGATGTCATCTCATGAATATTATGTCAATAGCCATGTTTAGTCCCACCAAGAGGCAAGTGACAACACCTCCCTACCACCCAATGTAAATGCAAACCTTGAGAAAAGGGAAAGTTTAATCATGATCCACTTCCTAGAAAATATATCCAATATGTCAATACATAGTTTAGCTTAATATATCCAATACATAGTTTAGTTTAATATCCAATATACAGCTTATTTTAATATAATATCCAATACACAGTTTAGAAAATATATGAAATATATATTTTAGTTTAATATATCCAATACATCAATAAACATAACATGGATAACTCATGTATTTAGGAAATATATCAAATACATCAATAAAAATAATATGGATAACTCAAAGGCTCTTCCATGTTATTTAAATATTCATAGATTAGATTTCACATCATGATATGACACTGAGATCCCAAAAAGGTTGGAAAGGAAGATGTGACATAGCTGTTAAGGTAAATAAAGAGTAATTTTGATGTGTCAACCTAGTAAAGACCATGTCATTTACATATCATACATTGGTTCTTTACACTTCCTACAAGAAGAGGTCAAAAAATCCAGACTAATGAGGAAATGTTAAGTTCCAATCTATGTACCATAGTGGACATTGATCTGTTTCCTGTCATCTAAATGTCTTGGAAGTTCTCTGTGAATATATGGAGGTGTTTTTGTTCTCACAATCAATTTTATCAAGAAACACACTCCTCAACTAAGAAATAACTTAAAAACAATAGACCGTTTAGTCTAACAAACACTTCTCAATTGTTTAGTTTCCCCAGGAACATTTTCAAAATAAAATATTTAAAAAGAAAATTAAATAACCAAAGAAAAACCTAGACAAAAAAAGAAACATATGGGGTTGATTATTCACTCATAAGTTTCAAGACTTGAGCATTCTTGTAGAGAGTGAAGTTGTCCTAGAGGAGTATTTACTATTTTTTCATCTCGATATAGACAGTTAAAGCCAGCTAATGTATAATATTAAATGGAAACATCTGGTGAAGAAATTTCAGCAGATATAAAATAAGGAAATTCATTAATGTCGACATATGACACAACTAATAAGTCAATGGAGACGGAAAATACAATAAGTCAAAAAAATAAGGTGGAAGTCCCAATGTGTTAAATTATACAAATAGGTCCAAACTCCATGTTCTGATGCTCAGATGAATGCACCAAAACTTTTATTGGGTTCCTCTTTCGGAGAGGTGTAATATTGATCAAAAGATCATCTTGATCCAATGAGCAGAACATTTATTTTGAATTTATTTCTAATACTTTCAAAATATGTGCAAGTTGTCCTTAAGGTTTTACACCCCCACCAAATGTTTCACACAACCTCCGTGATTGATACAAATAGAGTCAATGTTGGAGGAAATTTATCTCATCTCTTCCTCACACATTCTCTCTCCTCTTCTGATTGGTTCGATCTTCTTGGAGGCAGTTTTCTGTTTACACGTGGGAAAGAAGGACAAAGATATTTTTGTTGCAGCTAGGGTTTCTACCGCAGGTTTGACCAGTGTTGAATTTGGTCAACACATGGTCAAAAAGAGCTGAATTTTGGCATAGAATTTGATTTCTGAATTCCATACATTTTGGCACAAAAACCAAGGTCAAATGTTGAATGGAGACCGTTCTGCGTTGAATTTTACTTACTACTATTCTACGTTGACTTTTCTGAGGTTGACTTTGAGTTGAATGTTTGGATGTTTTGAGGGTTGTTGTGTCACATGATGGGCTAGCTAACCAAGGAGACTTTGTTGGTTGAAGCATCCTGCTGATCGCCATAAGTCACCAACAAATATATATTTTTATGGCTTGTCTTCTATTGATCCACTGGTATGTTCTATCAACATTTTACTTAATGATTTATGTGATTGTTGTCTAGCATCGAAGAAAAAGTAAAGTTTCATCAAGCATAGAACATCTACATAAAATTACATGGTATCAGAGCTAAGGTGAAGAAAAAGTCCTAATTTGTACCAATCACAGAAGAATAAAATGGGTTCCACAAACTATGGCTTCAAGGAGGATGACAAATTGACTGGGATGGATGACTTCCATGCTTGGAAGATGACATTGGATCTTATGTTGGAAGACCAAGATGTCATGGATATGTGCAAGGTAAAATCCACGAGCTTCCATCCACTGCAACTGCTTCCGCCAAGACAAAGTATAAGAAGGGGGAGATCAAAGAGAAGCTGATGATCAAGGACTCAATTCACAAGAGTCTGGTTACCTACATGACTGAGATGGGCACATAAAAAGAGATGTATGATATGTTGGTCAACATGTTCAAGGCCAAAAAAGAAAATCAAGTACTATTCTTTAAAAATAAATTGAAGAATCTAAGGAAAGGCAGGGATGGGTCTGTTCAATAATAATTTCTAAAGTTGACCGAGATCAGGAACAATATGCTGGCTATTGGGGAGACAATATTTTATTGAGATATGGTACTCACCACACTTGGAGGGTTCGCATCTGAATGGAATGTGTTAACCAATACCATTCTAAATAATAATGTGATACCTAACTTTAACAAAGTACTATCGAGATGCGTTCAAGAAGAGACAAGAATGAAGGAGTATGAAAATGAAGGAAAATTTTCCTATGTTGCTCATTCTACAAAGGATAACTTTGGTGGTCCAAAGAACAAAGAAAGAGCAGGGGCCGAAGGAAAGAAGGGAAAGTGTTGCACTTGTCATAGGCCTGGTCACTATGCTAGATAATGCCCTTTCAAGAAGGATTCTCCTGATGGTGATGAAAACCACAACAACGAGAGGAATGAAAATCAAAGGAAAAATGGGTCCAAGGGAAAGAGGAAGGCTCCCTCAGTCGGAAATGGTCAACCTTACAAAATCTCAAAAAAATCGAAGTATGAGGAATGAAATTTTGTTGATAAAAGAAATGAATACATTCTTGTATCTTCCCTCTCTGTTGCATCTCCACCCACCACTATTGATGTCAGGTTGATATATAGTGGTGCCTCAAGGCATATCACTGGGTTCAAGGAAGCACTCTATGATATGGTTGAGAAGGATACTAATCTAGAAAATATCCTTGGAGATAATGCCACATATCTCGTGAAAGGGAGAGGGATTGTCACCCTCCACTTGTCTCAAGGTCATGTACTCCGCTTGCAGGATGTACTCTATGTACCAAATTTGAAGAAGAACCTTGTGTCTATATCGGCCATGGAAGACAAAGGTTTCAATGTGGCATTGACTGGTGGAAATGTGCGCATGTGGAAGAAGAGCTTCAAGGAAGCTATCACGATTGGGTTTAGAGTTGATACACTCTACCAGGCTGGAGAAATTCCACTGGGAGCGATGACATGTGATACTATCCGACAGACTGAACTATGCCACTCGAGGTTTGACATCTTTGCTACAAGGCCCTTCCCGAATCAAGGAAGGTGGTGACAGGGATGCCCGAGTCTCAAGTAATCATGAAGGTGTATGTCAGGGTTGTGGCAAAGGAAAGAATAGAAGGGGACCTTTGCACTCAAATGTCACAAATACATTTGATGTCTTGCAATTAGTACATTCTGATTTGTCTGGTATGCTGCCCATGAAATCCTTGGGAGGATGTTTTTATTAGATGACGTTCATAGATGACTTCTCTCACAATACGTGGATATAATTATTGAAGAAGAAGGATGAATCTTTCATGTGGTTTCATACCTTCAAAGCCTTGGTGGAAGTGCTGGTAGACAAGTTGTGTTGTGAAACCAACTCCAACAAGAGAAGAAAGAAGATATCAACACCTTAGAAATAAGCCACTTTGAGGGGGAAACCTCCAATAAACTACATGAATGAACAATTCTTGGATGATTCAAATTACAAAACCTCCTTTCTATATATAGGAGTCCATGGGGCCAAAATGTAATCGTGGTGGGGTCACAATGTAATCCTAGCTGACCTAACCTTAATAATTTGAGGGCACAATAATAACAATATGGGGGTTACAAGGGTACAATAATAATAATAAGGGGGTTACACTAACAACAGTAAGGGACTATACTAGTAATATAGGGACCTAACATGCCCCTCTCCTTCAAAAAAGTGTTGTCCTCAACGCTTGAGTAGCTCTGGGTGCTTTTGTATAAAATTCTCATCCTCCCATGTAGAATCTTCAGTGGGTAATTTCTTCCACTTGATGAGATACTCTGAAATTAATCGATTCCGTAGCTGTCGAGATCTTGTTTATGTGACCTCTTCAGGTTCCCATATGATTTTTCCTTCCTCATCAAGTTCTAGCAATATTGTTTGAACTCGAATATTTTCACCTATAACCTTCTTTAAGCATGAAACGTGGAAAATTGGATGCACTCGTGAAGAAGCAACAAGCTCTAATTTATATGCCATAGTACCAATATTTTTCAACACCTTGTAAGGACCATAGTACTTTGGCGATAATTTATTATCCTTCTTAGCTTTCTTGAGGGGCCTTTGTTTGTATGGTTGTAGCCGTAAAAATACCCAGTCTCCTACATCAAAACTTCTCTCACTGCAATGCTGATCTTCCTATTGCTTCATTTGATTTTGTGCCAAATTTAGGTTGTCCTTTTGGAGTTTCAAAAACCTTGGAATGATTGTCCAAGACTTTTTGGAGATCTGCAGAAATAGATGATTTTGATGTTGTAACTTCTAGTGAGAATAAATTTGCAATTATGCCTCGTTGTTCTTTCTTTAGAAGATTTGTCATGAAGTTAGAGCTTATTACCTTTCCTGGCTTCTCCGCAATACCTTGTAATTCGAATTTCTTTCCTTCTAAGAACAATTTCAAGAAAATTTCTTGAAAATTAAAAGCTACCATCTCCAAAGATTGTAACCATTGTACTCCCAGTACAACATCAGCACCTCCCATAGGAATGGAAAGCATTGGAATACTCAATACATATTCCCCCATGGTTAGCTTGATATTATGGCATTTTCTAGAGCAATTTATAGTTCCTCCATTTGCAACCATCACTATTCTGAAAAATGGGTATAGAAAAGGAATTAATTCTCATATTAATTTTTACAGCAAGAGAATAAAATTATGGGTACTACCCGAATCAATCAACACTATTACCTTTTTCTTCTTGATATGTCCTTCTATCTTGAGAGTTTGAGGAGTGGTAATTCCTGCCAATGCATTACATGATATGGCCGGACTCATTTCTTCCTCTTCTAGGGTTGGTTCCTGGTGTATATCCTCTTCTTGTTCATTTTCTTCTTCCTCTTCACAATCTATGTAAAATAATTTCTTCTCAGCACACTTATGACCTTTAGTGTATTTTCTATCACAACTGTAGCAAAGCCCTTTTTCTCTTTTTCTTCCAATTGTTGTGGTGTCAACCTTGTAGGTTGTGGAAATCTAGGAGTAGCAACACTTCCCTCTTTATAGAAGTGAGTGGTAGGCTTCCTTGTTGCCATAATTTTACATTCAATTTTTCTTGCCAACCTGAATGCCTTCTCCAATGAATCATGTTCCAAAACGAGAACTTCATGTTGGATGCTGTCCTTTAAATTACCTATGAAGAGATCAATCCTGTGTTCCTCTGGAATATCAGTTACCCTTATATTCAATTTTTGGAAGTCCTCTATGTGCTCCCCCATTAAACCATTTTGTTTGAGATTTATCAGTTGGCTAAAGAAGGTGTTGCTCTTTGTATCCTCATAATGTGCTATCATTTCCTCTGTAAAAATTCACCAAGTGAAAATTTTTTTATGGGAGCAAAGCCATCGATACCATAGAAATGTATTTTGTTCTAAATGTAAAGTTGCAATGCGTACCTTTTGTGTGCTTTTCACATTATGGAGATCAAAATATTTCTCCATCCGTAGTATCCATGTTACAAGATCATTTCCATCAAACTTCCTCATATCCATTTCTGGAATATGGTGGTTCTTCCTGCCAACATTAGATTTTATGAAATCACGATTAACATTTATTTTCTTCTCATCATGAGTTTCCTCTACTATATTTTCACCATTAGGAAACATTTCTTGTATCAACTTTGTCAAACCTTCCATGTCTACTTTTAGATCATTCTTCATGTTTTCCATTTTCTCGTCGAGCTTAGCTTCCATGCCATCTATCTTATATTCCATGCCATCCATCTTAGATTCCATGCCATCTTCCATGCCATCTATCTTAGATTCCATGTCATTCTTCAAACCATCCATCTTAGATTCCACGACTTTCTTCAAACAATCCATCTTAGTTTCCACGACTTTCTTCAAAACTTCCATGTCATTTTTTGTTGCTCTTTGCGAGAGCGAAATTTGTTGCACTTGCTCTTGTAATTTTGATACGTCCTGTTTCCATTCTTCATCTTCATGAGTCATAGTAGAGCTTTATGAAGGCTTAATGGGTGTTGAATTCTTTTTAGATGCCATTTTAGAATCCAGTACTAGTAATTGTTCTACAATATTCCCTTGGAATCAATTTAACTCGATTCTTCAAACAAGACTTATGCAATTCGGAAAAAAAAATACACACCTTTTACTTGCTTTTGAGGAGCTCGATATTGAAATTCAATTATCTTTATAATTACAGATCCTAAATATCTAAAATTCAGCCCTGTAGTAGCCCTCTAAAGCTTCTTTCAAATTCCACAGGTCTGATCTGATTTGGATTCTTCAAGGAAAATTTATGTTCAATCTCCCACAATGACCCAATTTTGGACTGGTTCAATAGAGAAAAATTGTACAACTTGCCATGTGTCATTGTTTTCTCCTCTAGCTCTAAAATTGATAGAACAAAAACTATAGTCTGTGTACTTGCAGCCAGTTTTTACATCATTCCAATCCGATGCTCAGAGAGAGAGCTATGAATATTTTCCCACGATCACCTCTTTGAGATGAAATTTAGAAGCCTAAAAAAGCCCTAACTTCCACAGATCATATCTCCAAAAATATTGCAAACCAATATCTGAAATTGTTCACAATGTTCCTCAGGATTATGGCTTCACACTCTAAAACTTTCAGCTTCTGAACCTTCCTAGAAAAAACGTTATTATGAAAATACCACGATGACCATTTTAGGTTAAATTTAGGAGCCTGCAAAATGACCTAACTTGCGTAGATCATATCTCCAAAAATATTGTGAAACAAGCTCTGAAATTTTGTGATGATTTTCCTCAGGATTTTCGCTTCGCACTATAAAAATTTCAGATTTTTAACCTTTGTAGAAAATTTTTTATAGCGAAAATGCCACGACAACCTGTTTGGAGTAGCGAAACCCTAGAATCTCAAAGCTTCGATGCCAAATGTTGTGAAACCAGTCCAAAAAGAGAAGAAAAGAGATATCAACGCCTTAGAAATAAGTCACTTTCAGGGGGCAACCTCCATTACACTACATGAATGAACAATTCTTGGATGATTCAAATTACAAAACCTCCTTTCTATATATAGGAGTCCATGGGGCCACAATGTAATCCTAGCCAACCTAACAATAATAATTTAAGGGCACAATAATAACAATATGGGGGTTAAAAGGGTACAATAATCACAATAAGGGGGTTACACTAACAACAATAAGGGACTATACTAGTAATATAGGGGCTTACCAAGCTGGCATCAAGAGGGAGACCACAATGTTTGTGGGCTGAAATGAAACTTTGAAGGCCTATAGATTCTATGTGCCTGGTCAAAGGGAAGTGGAGATATGCCACGATGTCACTTTTCATGAAGATGCTTCCCTGAGGAAAGTAGTCAATCTTCCGAGATCTAAGGAAGACCATGAAGCAAGGCCTAGAAATCAAGAAGGACCGAAGGATCAGATGATGCCTGATGTTGAAGGACTGATGGACCCAATTGATCCACCTCCTTCACTAGGAAAGAGACCATAATGGCTAAGGGACACTCTCGAGGATGCCGAGGGACATATTTCACCAAGGGGGACATTTTTTGAAAGCAAGAAGCCGATTAGATACCATGGGTATCTAGCATCCATGAGTACTATTGTATAATCCAAGCCTGGATATTTTGAGGAAGTTGTAAAGCATCAAGTCTGGAAGGATGCTATGCACAAAGAGTATGAGTCCATAATGAAGAATTATGTCCAAGATGTGGTTCCAAGACTGGAGGACAAAGCAATTGTCACCTCGAAATGGCTCTAGAAGATCAAGCATGGATCTGATGGAAGTGCCAAAAATTTCAAGGCAAGGTTCGTTGCCCGTGGCTTCTCTCAAAAGGAAGGCATAGACTATGATGACATATTTTCACCCATGGCTCGATAGACCACCATTCGATCTATTATAGCACTTATTGCTACGTAAGGATGGAGTCTCCATCAGATGGATGCGAAGACCACATTTCTGCATGGTGTGATAATGGAAGAGGTATATGTGGAGCCACCTTTAGGGTTCGAAGTCCAGGATCAAGAAATCCCTGTCTACAGGTTGAATAAATCCATCTTTGGGCTGAAGAAAGCACCCAGAGCTTGGTACGAGAGGATAGATAGCTACCTGATGAATCTGGGCTTCACTAGTAGTAATGCTAATCCGAACCTTTACTTCAAGGTTGACAGGGAGAAGCCTCTCATTCTAGTGCTGTATGTGGATGACCTCTTCCTGACAGGTGTTGACCCTCTCATTCATAATTACAAGAGGGATCTCACTGTTGAGCTCGAGATGAAGGACCTAGGACTGATGCACTATTTCCTAGGCCTGGAGATCTGGCAGAGACCTCGCGAGATTTTCCTTTCTTAAGGAAAATACATTGTGAAGCTTCTGGAAATATTTGGTCTGCTGGATTGGAAGTCTGTGTTAACACTAATGGAGCTCAACTTTAAGAAGTTTAGTGGCAACACTGTTGGGCCTGTGTTAGCATATCCTACTGAGTATCATCAATTCGTAGGGGCCCTGCTATTCTTATTGAACACCCGTCTGGACGTATGTTTTACAATGAACACTTTGAGTCAACACATGGTTGATCATAACATTCACTAGGTTGGTGCCAAGGAACTCTGGAGATATATTTCTGGCATGATAGACCATGGGCTGAGATACACTGCCAAGAGCATGACACTCCTTAATATACTGATGTTGATTGGGGCAGCAGTGTGGTGGAACGCAAGAGCACATCTGGATCCTGCTTCACACGTAAATCTGCTTCAGGTAGGAAATGAAAGTCGATAGTCTTCAGCTCCGCTGAGGCCGAATACATTGTAGCATGTATGGCCCATTGTGAAGTCACTTGGTTGTGAAATCTCTTAAGTGAGATGTTCGACCATGTGCTAGATGCCACCGTTATGCTTTGTGATAACTTGAGGGGGATTCATTCATCATATAATTTCGTGTTCCATGAACGATCCAAGCATGTTGATGGTTGGCACCACTTTATCTAAGATATGGTACAACAAGGTGTCGTAAGGCTCGATCATATAGGAACTGATGAGCAGGTCATGGATATTCTCACCATGCCCTTGGGGAAGGTCATGTTCCTAACCTTCCGTGAGAATCTTTGAATCATGGAATGACCCTATTTTGAGGGTCCTGTTGGAAAATGAGCTCCGGGAGCTTTGGCGAGCTTTGGGGATAGCTTCTCAGAGCTATAAGCACTCACGGGACAAGGCTTGACGAACCTTGTGGTGCTTCTTCCCCACTGTTACGATGATTGAGTTGGTTCGCCTCTCATGATCTGTGCCCCATATGCATCCTACCCATTGAGTTCTGGACTCATGGGAAGTACCTTTCATTTGGCCAATGAGGTGGGAAAAGCTATAGACTAGTAGCAAATACTGATGGATGCATAAGAGATTGTCGTACTCTCTATCTAGGATGACACATGTGAAACCACTTGATCTGGGATCAATTCTAGTGAGGTTTCAGACCTCCTACTGACTTTAGGTCAGATAAACCAACTTCGGGTTGGTATGTGACTCTTTGAGTCCATCTGAGATTTTAGACCTCCTACTGACTTCGGGTCTAATAAACCAACTTCAGGTTGGTATGTGACTCTTTGAGTTGATGCGATGTTTTGGACCTCCAACTGACTTCGAGTCAGGTAAACCAAATTCAGGTTGGTATGAGGCTCTTTATGAATCCTATAGAGGTTTCGGATCTTTGGGTTGAATATGTCAGCCAGGAATGATGTCTTTTTTACTGAACCACTTCTGTTCTAAAATAAAGAGTCCAGCAAAGCAAGTTACGATGGGATAACACACAATTTTTTATTGCACAGGTGTATGAAGTTCTCCCTCGTTGAGAGGGAGTGTTAAATTGGACAACTAGGTCCAAACTCCATTTTGTGTTGCTCATATGAAGACCCCAATATTTTTATTGGGTTCCTCTTTTGGAGAGGTGCAAGATTGATCTAAATATCATCTTGATCCGATGAGTAGAACATTTATTTTGAATTTATTTTTAATACTTTCAAAATATGTGCAGGTCGTCCTTAAGGTTTTACACCCCCAACGAATGTGTCACACACCCTCAGTGATTGATATCAACAGAGTCAATGTTGGAGGAAATTTCTCTCATCTCATCCTCACACATTCTCTCTCCTCTTTTGATTGGTTCGAGGTTCTTGGAGGTATTTTTCTATTCACTCGTGGGAAAGAAGGAGGAAGATATTTCTGTTGTAGCTAGGGTTTCCACTGCAGGTTTGAGCAGTGTTGACTTTGGTCAATGCATGGTCAAAAGGAGCTAAATTTTGGCATAGACTTAAATTTCTAAAGTCTGTACATTTTGGCACAAGAACCAAGGTCAAAGGTTGACCGTAGATCATGTTGAATTGAATTTTACTTGCTACTGTTGTGCATTGACTTTTCTGGGCAGCATTGAATTTTCTACGATTGACTTTGAGTTGACTGTTTGGCTATTTTGAGGGTTTTTGTGTCACATGCTAGGCTGGTTGACCAAGGAGACTTTGTTGGTTGAAGTATCATGTTGTTCTTTGTAACGCAAAAAAAATATATATATATTTTTCTGCCTTGTCTTCTATTGATCCACTGGTATGTTCTATCAACATTTTAGTTAATTATTTATGTGATTTCTTTCTAGTATTGAAGAGATAGTAAAGTTGCATCAAGCATAGAACATCTACATAAACTTACACAATGCTACTCTTGAAAGTTACAAGACAGAGAGATACAAGTTAAATGGAAAAAAAAGAGAGGAATAAAGGGTGAACCCTAGAAAAGGGTAGATTCTACACGTTAAAGAAAGTACAAGTAAAAATAAGAGAAAAAGAGTACAAAAGGGTGGTTTAAGAGATTACTGTAGAGGAAGGAGTATGGAAATCTCCAAAGCAAGGAGTATGGACATTTCCATCCTCATAAATCACTATAAAAGAATGTCTACCCAGAGCTGAGAAAGCCTAGCTATATGACCTTGGAAAATCCTCGTGAAAAATAGTCAAGGCTCTAACACCATATGAAGTTGAACAGAAATATATGGTGATGGCTGTCTAATTGATCAATATAGGTTGGAAGGAAACTCTGCACCAAAAGAAACTACATCTATGTGGCCTTCATGTAAGTGATTGTCTAGAAAAAAAATGGGAAAGTGTACACCATCTCACCATCCTAGTATAATTTGCATCTAGTTACAGGGAGTTGTCACGAGACTTGGCACCTGCATTCGTTCACAAAAGTTTGAGGAAGAAGGTGATCAACCTGATGGTGCAGAGGCTAGACAAATAAAGTAATATCTGAGCAACTAATCCTCCTCGACCATAATATAGACATAGGCTTCTCCCTCAAAACACATAATATACAGTGTAACTAACATGAAATGCTCCATCTCGAAGCAGGAAAAAAGAACTTCAAGAGGGGATGAGGAGAAATTATCTTTAAGTCTAAATATATATATTTTTGTTGCTATTTTACCACTTTTGGGGCAATGGCATGCTACCACTTCATATATTTATATTTCACAACATTACATTTTTTTAACAGATTTTAAAAATACAAAATTAAATTTTAATAATGCAGCAAGAAGTCAATATGAAGTTATCTTTGAAAATAGCATAAATGATAAAACCAATTGATGAATACCATCAATAACAAAAAACAACCCACTAGAGTTGGTAGCCGCCAATGGAATGATGGACAAAGATGAACTTCGACGAAGAGAAAGAAGAAACCTAGTGGAATGCATATCATTTATAGATACAAATTGTACAATCTTGAAGGTTTTCTACAATTTTTGAGGAAATTCCTTAAATAACCAAACAAGAAGTACATATACAAATTTTACAATTATGAAGGTATTCTACAATTTCTAAGGATATGCCTTAAATAACCAAGAAGAATTCAAAACACTTCATGAGGGGAAAAAACATTTCCTCAATAATGTATTCAGAGATATAAAGAAGGAAGGAAGGTGATTCAAAAATGGAAATTGATTTCCAATATATAAATCTAATGAATTAATGATATCATGTTCCCATGTTGAAAGAGTATCATATCGAATTTCTCATTGGTCATCCAAGCAGTTCAATCTAAGAGAAAGAAAATAGGGAACCCCTAACGGAGCATAGAGTCAATATTTGAATCCTAAATCCCATGAGGAACACCTTAGACACAACACCACCTTCTACAATATTAGTAACTACAATCATTCCATGGAATAAAAGGCACAATCATGATCACCTTTATGAAAGAAAATGGCACCCCTTAGAATCCGGGGCAGTCTGTATTCCACAATCCATTCTCTCCTGATAATTTTCCTTCTTCATCCTCCCCCCTTCAAGTAATCTTCAAACACTTTATGTCACCTCTTACCATTTAATAATGACCTAAACCAGGTGATTAGAGATATGTGTACACTTGGATCACACCTCTCAAAGGTCTTAGCCCTGACTTATTATTCTGAGTATAACATGCAATTGCAAGATGTCAGCATTGTTATACCTACATATATTCGTAAACACTAAATGCATGGCTGGTAGACTCTCATCGACTTCGGATTAAAACTGATCATCACAGCCCACATCCAACATCTTATATTCATATTTCCTATCTATTATGAGATTGAATGGGGATTTTACTGCCTTTACCAGGAATTGGGTGGCTCCCTCTCGTCATTCTTTCATTATCCAAAAATTATGCCTCACTCTTTTAATGAATAATACTTTTACTCATAGATCTCAACCTTTTCATGGACCTCCCCAGCCAAAGCCCATTAAGAGAATCACCTTCTTCCTTGTTGCATGTCCACTTAAGACAACAAATGTCATAATGAGGTCCACACCACTCCAAAATTTCAAATCTCTTGAATCACCCTCATTATGGATCAACTACCCTCCACAACACTTCTAGGAGCTCATGTTTCAAATCAGCAAGACAAATCACTAAACCAACAAAAAAATCATCACTAGAAGATGTGAGAGCCAGACTCTCTCCATGTAGATTAAAACTCTCCAAATTTGGTCAAGATCCAAATGTTCCATCCATAAATTCTTACCGTCAACCTTGGATATTAATGGCCTCCTATGACTTGTGAAATATGTATTGCATACATAAAGTGGATGTATTTTTAAGTCCTGCTGACCTAATTATTATAATCAATTATTAGACATTAATAAAATTTTCTAATCTTATTTTATCTCCCACAAATTTCATAAATACATGTCCAATAAAGGAAGTAAGTGACACAAACGTTATGTAAAATTGACCACAAAATTGTTATTCAAGGCAAGAAATTACACCTTGTATCATTTGAGCTTTAAAATTATTTATCGTGGAAGGAAATTGGGCCTGGAAATCCTGCAAGGAGATGGGGTAAATGCCTAAGTTATCCTATGACCATTATAGAATATATGGGGGAGGAAATTGGGAATGCTTATGAGAATTTTGGGCAGATGCTGGAGGAACTTGAGCATAATTATGGTGTTAGTGACAATGAGTTGAATATGGGTTGGAGGTAGTAACAGATAATCTATAATTGCAGTTACAGAAGTAGTTATAGACCAGATGCTAACTATGATTTGGAACAATGAAATGAATCTTGAACTGTCACAAATACAAGAGGGAAATGAAGCTCTCACTTCGCTTATGGCTCCAGTGGAAGTCAAATTTACAGTAAAATTAAACCAGTCAAGAACTTGGACAAATAAAATGGTTAATGATCATGGAGTCAATGTATCAAGCATTAGGAAAATTCAGAGTAACCTCTTTAATATGAACAAAAGTATATCAAGGAAGTTGTAGATGATATCCACATAGATATTAAATTTTCAATCACCAGTTCTGATCGAGGAGATCCCATATCAAAATACCATGGCCCACAACAATTGAACGAGACCATCTAAGATGTTTATTTTCATATATTGTCTTCCTAATTTTGCAACCTTCTGTATGATGATTGATCTCAGATGAGATCCCATAGGAAATATAGTGGCCCTATGATAGATTAGCATGACTTGACAGGGTATTTTTATTTTTATATGTTCACAAACTAGTTTTTCAATCATATGTTTGTTGGAATTGAAAGTTTGAATCCCAATCACATATCAAAAAAACCCTTGGAACTTGTTAAAGAGTTTTTGAAAAAAAAATTAATTGTCTGAAGGCTAGATGCTTATGCTAAGTTGTTTTTTTTGGTCTTCAATATTTAATTATTTTCATTTATGAAATCCTAAAAACCATTAGGTCTACCAGATTTTGAGTGGGATCCAAAATTATACTTTTTTTATATGAAATCGAATGAGATTGGAACCACCCTCACACATACTGAAACAGTTAAAAATTTAAGTAAAAAGGTATCAAGTTGGCCCACTCATAATTTTATTTTTTATTTCCATTCGGGAAATCCTTCGTTGCATTGTACAAAACTAGTCAGTTCAGTGAAAAAATCCCAGTTTGGTACTGAACCAACCTTTTCAACTTTTGTGCCATCGGTCGAATAGTTTTAGGTATCAAAGCAGTCAAACAAACTTGTTTAACCAATTCTAGTATAGTTATGATAACACTGATTAGTTGTTTTTGTATTTTCATTAAATACCCAGAAAGGCATTTTCTTGGCTAGTTTGGAGTGGGCTAACACTGTTCATCATAGCCAATGAGAAGTTTTGAATTTTTCCCTTCCAAACAATCATATTTTGGCATTTATTTATCCTCCAACAAATAGAATATTTCCATCTATCCAGCGAGAAGGAAATATCAAATTTCGGTCCAAAACTCACATATCAAGAAAATTTTGACCATGATCCCTACCAGATCCTTTGACAAGATTTAGCCCTGTTTGGTGGTTTCGGTTTCTGAAAAAGAGCCCGAGACTCTTGTCTCTAGTTATAGTCTCAGGGTTCAGTGTACCATTTTGTTGAGGCCTATTAAAAAACCCCCATTGATTTTACCGAAGCCCTCCAAAACACCATATTTTGTTGAAAACCAAGGTTTCGGGAAGTTGAGGGCTCCCCCTTGGAGGCGAATATAGGGTATTTTTGTATTTTACTAGCTTTAAGGCAATCAGGAAGGGCTATGAGGATTTTTGTTACGTTAGGTTAATTATGTAGGGTTTGTGGATTTTTTTTTTATGAAAGAGATGTGTCTCTACATGCCGAGTATCGCCATGAGTTACAGAGATTGTTGGGGACTAAGCATATCAACATGACCATGTAGTTTATAGGGGGGGAATGCATCGATGGAGCATATAGGTTTATACAACTACACGAAGATGGTGGAGTAGTTAGGTTTATACAGCTACATGAAGAAGGTGAGTTGGATAAGTATTAGGAGGTTTTCCAGTTGTGAGTTGCATTAGGGTTTGCGATGGCTATGGGGATTTGAGGTTTGTTTCGTGCCGCAGTTTTCATGGGAGTTGTAAGATTTATATCAATGGAGGTGAAATGATAAGGTGCCTTGACTGCAATGAAAATGGCTTGATAAAGTGTGTTGTATGCTATATAAGATTTGAAAGGTTTAGTATGTGTTACTACTCTTGATCTCTTTGCAATATGTGAGATGTGGTACTGATGATATTGTTTTGTTGTTCTTGAATTATGACTTTAGTGCCTAATAGGTTGAAGGAAAGTCTTATTAATGCTCTAAAGTGTTGTCTAAGACTCTTCCGAGTTAACAAGGCCAATTTTTATGACGTCACATTTGAGCTCGAGTTAGGATTATTCTGATCACTGGATTTTTTTTTTTTTTGGTTAAGGTCAATTCTGAGATAATTCTGAAGCTAAATTACCCCTATAATGGTCACAAAAGGGAGGCAGATTAGATTTGTAAACTAGGAGAATGACAAATTTGGGCAACAAAAGACAAATGAGTCTAGGTGTGGGATAAGGCCGTGTATTAAGGGACTTTGAACCTGTAGAAGATCGCATAAAGTAAGCCAAGTTAGACGTATAGAAGATCACAAAGAAAGGGTTCAAGATAGGCCTATAGTAGCCACAATATGACCAGTGTCAATTACAATTAAGGGAAAAATTAAGAACATATTTCAAAAATTGATAAGGGACATTCAAAGGCCTGAGTAGAGGTAGAATTCAACAACTGTTAGGGACCTGGTTAAAGGGAAATCTTAGAAAAAGATGCGATCGAGTAATAAGTATCATGGTGTAACTTGGAAAATTTTATGTTGTTATAAGTATTTATTTGTTGAGAGAATATTTGAGGGTTTCCAAGCACTCAAATTACTCAAATTCATCATAATTATAAGTCTTCATGTATTATTATTGAGTACTTCATCACTCAAATTTGTTGTTGATCACAGATTTTGATTAATTATGTTCAAATCCTTTTAAGATTTGGAAAGTAAGAGTGTGTTGATCATTGAGCAGAGGATTCAAATAATATTTGTTACTTGTTGATGTATGTTTCTAATACATTGACCATATTATCTTGATGGTATTGTCAGTATTGCAATGTTGATGTATGTTACTGATAAGTTTTATGCCTAAGATGAAGATGGTAGGGTTTGGTTGTATCAACATTTAGGTTTTATTGTTGCATATGGCCATAAGTTCTAAGGATTTCATTAAATTTTATTGTCCATAGTTTACAGTGTTTCTATGTAGATAATTCATTGTTGATAGCATGCTCCAAAAGATAGTTTTCTTCCAATTTCTCATTCTTGTCACATGCCAAAAAGGCCTCTATAACAAGGGCACGACCAAATACCATGGCCCCAAGCTCAAAATAAACAAAGAATATTTGCATTATATACAGACTCTCTTAACAAATGTACTATTTTGTAGTTGAAGTTAATAATAAACCTATCGATAAATACTTACACACCCACTGGCCTCTCATTCCTCTGGAGTTACATTAATATCCCCAGGCATTGCGCCAAGAATGTTGGTTGAAGAAATCCCTGAGGTAGAACGTAACAGATATAAAAAAAAATTGCAATATTGAATTGTTATAGCAAAGGGCTTGAAGGAATAAAAATCAAAAGAGCCTTCACAGGATGTATATGCTAACCGTAAATTATAAATAAAGTAGAGAAAATGACAAGAATATACTCACCCTTCAACACCTTCAACTGGTTCATTAACTAAGAGAATAAAATCAGCCTGGAGGTCTTGAATAAGATGCATCAATTGGGGATTCTGTGGAATCAACTCCTGAAGCATTAGTTTTATTCAAAGAACAAAAATAAAAATCAGATTTAAGATGAATTGCATGAGAAACCATTCAAATGATGAAGCAATAAAAGGAGGGGCACACACCTGCAATATTTGAGGGTTAGGTTGAATGAATGTATATAGAGCCTAAAACTATAGAATAAAAAAACACGTAATAAGAAAGGAACAATAGAAATTTAAGCATATAAAAGGAAGTTGATTAGAACTGAACCAAATCAACCTTAATGATTACCATAGATGTTCTTATAACATGAGCAACTATAACTTTGAAAATATTATGTAACCACTATTAGTTTTATATCCTTGTTAATGTTGGAAATAGTGTGATATGTCAGTGTCAACAATCAATAGAAGTGAAAATCAATTTCAGCAGGAACAAGCACTCAAACCCATGCATAATAGAATTTCACAATCTTCAGAACTAATTCCACATTTAGAAAATAAAATAAAATAGTTTACATTGGAAACCCATCCCACCATCAAATTTAAATACCATATGAATACCTGGATCAAGATAAACATAAAATTTCTCTCTTTAATGTTTTTAGGAGGGCATATTCCTTACATTTTTGGTGAAATTGAGCTTCACCATCTGATGAAAGCTGCATAACTATGATAAAAGACTTTTCTTCTAGAAATCCCATGAGTTGGTTTTAGTGGAAACAAACTATCCCAATATATTTTTAAGCTCTCATAAGTTTCAAATATTGGCACTCACATTGAATGGAGAAAATTCAGAAAGTGCTGAAATTTCCCAAGTTATGTCTCTTATACAGTGGTAAATATTATCTCAGATATAGTGCCACACTACTAGTGTCAAGCATCTAAGATAAAAATAACTTACTAAAATATGAATTCACTAGAAACCAATACTCATAACACTAACTTCTTATTTAACACACGTGAAACTTTATCTTGGAAAGTTATTAACATATTCACAAAATATTAAAATTTAATAGTAGTTCAGTGACTAAGGGATGGAAGAAAATTCACTCAATATACAAGTTGTTGCTGTACACTTTTAGGATATATTTATTTATTTAAGAAGACCTCCCATATAAATCTTTTTATTAAAAGGGCAATAGCCTTGAATCCTCCAGTCATTTTGAAAACAAAATACTCCAAGATTTCTATTTCAACAACATTCCCCAATGCCATTTCTGATCCAAAATATAATGTTTCTTACCCATAACCAAATCCCATGGGATCCAAGAAGCCCTGATATGAGTCCCTATGAAGGGGTTCATGTGCTACATAGTTTATAGCCAAGTTATATCAACAAGAGTATAATCAAATTCTATAACTGTCACAAATGTCACATGTGTACATGAGTGCAAAATGTAAAGATCGATTGCAGCAAGTCCAAAATGGGATTGAATGCAGCCAAAAGAATCCATAAAATATAACCTTAATGATTTCCAACAAATTACCAAAAGAATAGGGGGGACACCAAAGTTTGGTCAAGAGAAAAGCACAATGAAAGTGAATCACTCTTACCTTGAACCTAAATCAGCATGAAACTATATCCTATGTAGAAAGGACATGGGCTTGAAAATAGTGCCAACACACATATAGATTGTACAACAAATTCTCTGTAAATATGTCTTATGAGTTGTTGCTTACAAAAAATCATGTGCTATAGCATTAAAAATTGGTCTATCAATTTTGACCCAATAGATGAAACTAGTCTCCATCCCAATACATCAAAACCACATTTTCATAAATCCATGTGAAGAAAGTTGTTGGTGGCATTCAAAATTTCACCGTCAAATTTCTAAATTGAAACTTGCATTCATGCAAACCTAAATTTTCATAATATAAATATTTGATCTTGACAGTGCACCAAAAATTAGAGGAAATAAAAAAAAATTATGTCAAAATGTTATACTTGCATTGGAAGCATGAAAGTTATGATATCCATTTTAATTGTACCTAGAGTTTCTATCCATGGATTTTGTCCCTTGCATCTCTAAAAATAGTAATTAAAATGGCTTATTGGGACTCTCAGTTAGAGTTAGTAGTGGTTATGTTGGTGAAATAATTATTATAGCATGTCTACATATTGCATATTTGATAATAATGAAATAAAAGTAAGTAAAATTGATAACAAAAGTAAGTAAATGATTTATTTAATTTGATGTTCATGGTTCCCTCTTATAAATTATTATTACATTTTCCTGGAATGAAGAACATTCTCAAGATTTCAACATATGGTTGATAAACCACAATCTGGTTTTTGTAGATTGATCCTTAAATCTTAAAGGTGATCAACTCTTTACAACCAGATAGGTTCATCCATTTAAGCACACCATATATTGTAAGGAGTCCCAGTGGTGTTATATGGTTTGATGTTTTAACAAGAAGATATGTGCATAAAATAAATTTCACCATACAACTATAAGGAGTTGTATCATCTAATAAAGTGTACCATACATTGTTAAGGAGTTGCAGTAGTTTTATATGGTTTGATGTTTTTGTGGTAATTTATTTTGAACCATTATATATAGTCATGTATATCTCATGTGTGATTATAGTATGATTTGTTAGGTTCATATTCACTAGTGTCAGAGCCATATTTTTGTAGAATTATTATAGGATGTCCATGTTGATGAAATTATTTTTATAGGATGTTTGCATAATGATGATAATTAATCATTGTTAGACGAGTAATTCTCCCACCTCTTCTCCCTGATATTGTGTGTCTTTCCTCTTGATCCTTACTTTCATTTGGTTTCCATGACCCCTTCATAGTCCTCTCTTGCGTGGGGGTGGGGGAAACCCCCTCCGCCCTCGACCAGACCCTGCTCCCACTGCTTTCCTGTCCCTCATCTCATCTCTTAGTCCTCCATGCCACTGGTCCTAAGTATCCAAATGCATAAAACAATTGGATAACATACCTTGAATCAATATGTCCCCTTCAGTCCTCCACACGGCAACCCTCTCCCTAGTTGAGCATGATCTGGTAGGGATACTTGGGAATTTAGATACCCTTGTGTATTGGAACATAATATTTTATGGACATTAAATATCTTAAATAATTTGAATCCCTTCACCTTGTAAATGAGCATGCTTTTATTTTTATATACTTAGCCCCTCTTGTATAATTCTTCGAATTTCTTTTTTGCTAATTAAATCTTCAGGAATTTCTTCTAAGGTAGCTGCTATTGTAGTTAGTAAAGAACAATTTCTATTATTTCCAGTGAGATAAGAAAGCATATTACTAGAGCACTTGATAATTGCTGAAGGAAAATATAAAATAAAATTATCAAGGAGCCTAATGAGCCAAATTTTTCAGAAAGGGTAAATAAGGAGGTGGCCAATCAAATATCATTTATTTCTAGTGCCAATGTTTTGAATTCCTCGTGCATTAATATTGTAGACAACTTAAAAGACAAGGAGGAAAATATTGGTTCCTCTAGCATCATCCTAATTGTAGAAAACTACTATGAAAATGCAGAGGGGCAAATGGTTCCTTCTCTAGTACAAATAGAGATGGGTGTTAAGTGGCAAATTTAGTTTCCATCTTGTAGGATGGAAGGAAATACATGAATAATCATTGATAATCAGTCTCTAAAGGATCAGAAGACTACTGGATTTTGCAATCAATTGTCAAATTATTGCTTACATGACACTCTTTCAAATGAAACATGGAATTTGTTGCCACTTCACTTGGCATCCATATGTCTTCTAATTGAAAGCACATTGCCAAAACTATAAAAGGAAATTCCTATAGGAGGCTAATTTGATGCAGTTGTATTTAAACTTGAAGAAACAAAAAGTAGTTGCATCTAGCTAGATGAAGTGCAATTTGACCAACTTAGGATTGAAATTGGCTTAGTCCACTATTCTATACATCCTGTTGTTTATTGATGCCTTTTATCTCCATGGAAAACATTTGGTTTTACAGGTAAAATTATAGCAGAATGCTCATATGGCGCATAAAAAAACATGTATCAGTGCATGAGTCCAACTACATTGTAGGATTTTGACATTTTAAAATTTCGAGATACCAGTTCTAAATTTCAAACAAAGACATGCATACTTAGGGAAAATTCAACAGTTTCTAACAACTCATCAGAGCATGGACCTTCTTAATTTGACTCGAAAGTTGATTCACTTTTTGGAGCAGGATGCCATTTACCTTATAGTCAAGTGAATAATAAAGAACTTAATGTTTTTTTATTCAAAAAAATTCTAAATGCCATATACTTTTTACATATTTAGCTGATGTATTTTTATTGGAAACATATGAACATCCACATCCATGTTAATTTGGTTCCTTAGATAACATGTGAGGGTTTTTTAGAGAATATTTTCTTTCAAAGAATCATAATGCAATATAAAATTTAGTTTAACATAAATCTTAATTTTGCTAAAACAATTCGACATAGCTCCTATTTTTTTTAATAAGGTGGAATTCCATATAACAACACTAATTTATATCAACCCTATGACTAATATTTCAAATATTATCTAAACATGGCCTTGAAAGAAAGGTTAAGAGCTATGAACTCCCACCTTTTCTCACCACTGACATATTGTGGGACAGAAAAGTTTCCCAAATGGGGGCGTTGTGATCGAAAATGAATAAATAGGAGCTAACACTCATATTTATAACATAAGAACTTCAGATTGGCTAAGTGGGATGACACAAAAAATTATGTTTCATAATTTAAAATCAAATAATCCATGTAATCAATAACATGTCCATTTCATAGGGTTTCCCCATAAATGGGAGATTCTGCACCCCATAGGTTGACATTTATTCTATACTCTTACATGTAGAACATTTAGGAAATTTCCTTCCATTTTCATGGAAAATTTTATATTGAATCTCTCAATGAGGTTTAAAGCAAGAAAATG